>CAUYPO010127629.1:0-59007 GCA_963574435.1 Cheirogaleus major
CCATCAATTGTTGGTGAAAATGAAACTTTCCCACCTGCTAAGATAGTGATTGGCTTTATTAAGGTACACTCCAATTTTTTAAAATTTCCTAAACTTGTTTACTTTTTTCTGGCTAGGTGTTCATATATCTTTTCTAAGCAGGATTAAATTACATTGCTTTATTATTTGATCAATAGAAGAATTGGCTGTTGAGATTAATGTGTTTTGTTTTTCGGGTTTTTTTTTGTATTTTTTTTTCAGCATATTATGGGGGTACAAATATTACGGTAATGTATATTGCCCATGCCCCCCTCCCCCCTCGAGGCAGAGCCTCAAGCATGACCATCCTCCATAGGTTGCACATCTTACTCATTATGTTTGTATATACCCATCCCCTCCTCCCCCCTCCCACCCGCCCAACACCCGACAAATGTTTTTCCTATAGTTTTTACTAAGATTAAGTTGAACAAACCTACATCAGTGAGTTCTATTTTTCTTCAGCTAGGGATTATTTATTTGTTGTAGATGTGTCTTCTAATTTAAAATGTCTGCTGAGTTCCAAGCTTACATTTCTCATATTTTACCTGTATTTCCCATAGAAATGCCCCTTTATCCTTTCTAACTAATTCTAATGCATTTTCACCTACTCTCATGTTATTGAGAGTAGTAACCTACTGTTACCATCAGGGTCATTGGCTATTTGAACATAGACATCAGTGACCTACATCCCAAACTCAGTCAATTTCCAAAGACAATTTCTGCATTACCTAGGAACTGTTACTCAGATCTGTTTGATGCTTCTCTATTTCCATTATCAATATGCCTATTTAAAGACCTACTCTCAGCTTGGACTGTCAGCTTCCAGTCTCTCACTCTTCTACCATCATATAAAAGCCAAAGTTATTAATATTTTTAAAAATACAATTCTAATTTGATATTTTGCTATTTAAAATAAAAAGGTTCAATGTTTTCTGTAGTTTACCAAATAAATCCCAAAGCTTTTGGCATAGCATTCAAAGTAATTTGGTGATCTGACCACATTCCAGTCTCATCTCTTCTAACTCACATAGCACAACTTTTCTAGGCACACAGAATTTCACATATGATCCTGAACTTTTTTGAGAATTACCCTCCTTTATCCCCACCTTGTTTCATATATTAAACTTACATTTATTATTCAAGGTTCATATAAGTTAACTTAAAGTGAGAGATCCTCAAAACTAAGTTTTTCTTTGTGTCCCCATGTATTCCTACTATAAATATAGAATTCTTCATGTAGTCATTTACCCATTTCTCTTTCACTAGTCTATGAGTTCTTCAAGTTCCTATTTGTCATTATATCCTAACTTGAAATCCATTGGTTTCCTATAGTAGATATTTAGTAAATTTTGAATTGAAGTAATTCATCAATCAAAATTTTAAGAAATATATATTGTACACCAAGACACCGGTAAACATTGCCCCTGCCCTCTCCCTCCCAATTAAAGTGTATGTGTCATAAATGTGCATATGTATAGGGTACACATATACTTTGTATATACTCATTTGTTATAATTATATATTATCCAAATATATTAGCTTATGAAATATATAAGTCTTTGATAAATTTTTGGTGTTTTCAACTGAAAATGTGAGAGCAAGCACAACCATTCTGGGTCATTGTTCAGTCAAGCTTAAAGTTCAGATAGGAGTCTAATAGGAAGTCTAGATAAAGTATCCATATTTTCCAGTTGCCACAGAGAGTCCCAGTATATAATTGTCCCAGCACATTGTTCATAATGTCTGCTTTACTTTTTAATAGTGTTCCAAATATTAAATCATATTCCCCCTCAGTCTTTAAGCCAATAATTTCAAAATGCTTTCTATGTAGCACCTATGGGGCCAGCAAAATGAAGGATGAAGAAGGAAACAAGTGTTAACTCCCAAAATGCCCACAACCATTTAAAGAGAAGATTGTTTGTGAAAATATGCTGAAGGGTCAAATGATAAATAATACATCTAGAGTTGACATACGGCATGTCTGTCACTTTTTCTTCCCACTAACAATCATATACACACATGCACACACACACCCCACCAGAAACAAATGATCAAATAAAACCTGAGATTCAACTTGGGGAAACAATAGACAGACACACATATACACACACAGGAAGTAAAATTCAGCAAGTATTTTCCTGAGTGTAAAAATGTAATATAATTCTAAAAGTGGTGTGTGAAATTATAGGAGAGCAAAGGAATTCTTTGTTCTTTTCATCATTGGTGAAAATATATTTGAATAGGTCAACTATATTCAGCCATATCATATCTCCATTTATTGATAATGTAACAATATTTACAATTTTTAAATTGTTATGGCTGTAAATGGTTTCGTGTATGTACATGTACATACACATATAGTGTATGTACATACCATAATTTATTTAGAACCTTTTTAAATTTTTTTATTATTTTGTGTACATAATAGTGTATTTATAGGATACATGTGATATTTTGATACAATGTCTAATAATCAAATCAGCATAATTGGGATGTCCATCACCTCAAGCATTTATCATTTTTTGTGTTAGGAATTTTCCAATTCTACTCTATTATTTCTTAGTAGAACAATTAAAGAATAAGAATAAATTGATAGAAGGAATTGAGTTTGTTAAGTTCAGTTGAGGCAACAAAGTCACTATTTCAGCTGAACAGTAAGATTGAAGTCTAACTCATTTTGTTCAAGAGTTTGTTCAACCTATTACTTCAACATCTTAGCTATGTTTTTCTACGAAACACACATAAAAGTAAAAGACATTAAATCATTCAACTTGTGCTTGATGTTTATTACTTTTCTTAAACATTTATTCTGGAAATCTCTGATGGCTTACTAAATTGTGTGGAAAAAAATTTGCAAAGATGTTTGCTATCATAATATAGGATAGTTTGTAAGAACTCACAGTCTAAAGTGAAATCCTGTGTGATGTTGGGAATGTGGCTTAATGTCTCTCTCAACCTCAATTGGAGTTTGTCCTCTGCAAAATGAAGATAATGATATCTAAGATATGTGATTTTTATGAGTATTATAAAAAGAAGATTTATATTGCACACTTAACTAGTTCCTAGGAAATACTAAACATTTAAAATATTTGCAATTTTTATTATTACTATCGTTGGCACTGGAATTTCTTTATCTGGCTGAGTTTTTACTCAGAGACTTATGGGAAGAAGTAGATAATTCAAATTGGTTATTAAATATCTTTAATTGAAGTTTTAACTTTAAAAACTGAGTTGTGTGTGTGGATACTGCCTAATTTATTTTGATTGTACTATTCCTAATTAATTCAGTATAATTTTGACCCTTTAAAAGAATGTAATACATTTATTCAGATGAACAGTGGAGGCATTTTTTTTAAAAAAACAGGTTTTGGCACCATCACTACTTCTGCTGAATTATGCAATATATTGTCACTTTGGGGAGAGGCAACAGTTGAAGCAAAATACTGCAAGGTGATACTGTGAGCCAAAAATATATCAATGAATCAAATTTTAACTGTCAGACAGGAAAGCAAGTATCCTGCTCCCTTTCTTTCTTTTTTATGATTGTAAAAACAATAGATTTTAGTAAAGTTTTTCAAACTGTCTTACAGAGCGTCCTGTTGGGTAGAAGTGCTCTAGCACTTCTGCTGCAGGTAAAGCTAGGACTTCCTTCTATCCCTGTCCTTCTATTCCTTATCTCCCTATTGGAAATTCTGCTTCCCGCCCCCCCACACACTAATGTAGAAAGGTTTTCATGATTTACTTTAATTATAAAAGGATTGGCTGCTAATTATAAACTATATAAAAACATTTTAAAAGATTATACACAAATTAAAAATTAAAAACCTTCAATCCTCAAAGCACAATCTCTTGGATAACCATTATTAATTTGATGCAGGTCTTCCCAAATATCTGAAGTTTGCTAGAGGCAATTGTTATTATTATTATTTTAACTTCAAACAAGCCAAATGACTCTGGCCTACCTAAAAGTGAAGTATCAGAAGTTCACTTTGGCCTTATAGAATCTATCTGGTGACTTTTTAAAGGGATCGGGAGCTGAAGTTTGGGAAACACAAGCCATGACTATGTGTCCTAGGGGCTTGTGGCAAGATGTGATGCACTTCTTTGTCCGTCTAATCAAACACAAATTTGAGAGGGAGACCTAGCTTGAATCATATGCTCACTTGTTGACTAGAGGGCATGGAGCCTGTGATGGTTAATTTTATGGGTTAACTTGGATAGGCCATGAAACCCCAACATGTGGTCAAACACGTCTGGATGTCTGGATGTTGCTGTGAAGGTATTTTTTAGATGAGATAAACATTTCATCAGCAGACTTTTAGTAAAGCAGATTACACTATAATGTGGGTGGGCTACATCCAATCAGTTGAAGACTTTAAGAAAAAGAGACTGTGTTCCCTTAAAAAAGAGGGCATTGTGCCGTGACGTCAATTCTCCCCTAGGTCTCTAGCTTGCTAGCCTATCTTGTAGATTTTAAACTTGCCAGCCTCCACAATCATATGAACCAGTTTCTTAAAATCACTCTGTGTGTGTGTGTCTCTCTCTCTGTATCACACATACACATATGCACACATTGTATTGGTTCTGTTTCTCTGGAGTGTGCTACCCAATATAGGGCCCCTGATGAATGTGTGTCTAATAACAAAAGGTAATTTCTCTAAAAACAGAGATAGTGTTAAAGGGAAATGGATGCTGGGAAGTTTCACAAATTCTTTCCTGAAGTCCTACCATAACTGTCTATTAGGTCTGCCTAAGCTTTGGTTGTAATGGTATTAAAAACTAGATATAATTAGATCATAGCAATTCCCTACTTCAATGCTGTGAAGGCTTCTCATTAAATGATCATATCTAAGTATCTTCGTTTACTATGACTTATAAGGTCCTACTTGGTCTTTTCTCCTGGATCTAATCCCCTACCTCTCTCTCACCTGCTCCCTGGCCTTCTTTCTGTCCTTTATTATGCTACACTCTTTCAGCTGAAGGCACATGTCCTTGTGTACCCTATTTTGGGGAATATTGTCTTCTAATATTTTCCTGTGACTGGCTCCTTTAGTTACTTAGGTTTCAGTTCAAATGCTGTGACCTTAGAGAAGCCTTCCCTGATCACATAGTCTATGATAGCCAGCTTCCCTTAGGAATTAGGTAATACATGACTTTGTCTTATTTTCTGCAGTTAGTTTTTCTAAGTAGAAATTTCTTGCACATTCATTTAATTGATTAGTATCTGTCTACTTCCTTTGAAATATAAACACTCTGAAAATAGGGACCTTGCCTATAGCATTTGCTATCTTATCATAAACTTAAAACCTTACCTCAAATGTAGGATGCTCTATAAATATTTACTTATTTGAAATAAATTGAAGTTTTCCTTATTAATGCATATATATTTTACCTTTTGAAATAACTGCATAGTATTACTCTGTTTGAAAGTACCTTAATTTCTTTGTCTGTTTTATATTTTGGATTTCTGTGTAAAGTATTACTTGAAAAAAAGTGCTCCACTTAAAACAAAACAAAACAAAAAGATCTACATACAATTTATGCTTACATAAAGAGATATATTTTCATTTGATATGTTTAATTGTTAACAAAACCAAATTTATGGTATATATTTTTTTTAGTTTTTCTTGATTAAAATCAATAATGGAGGACATAATAATAATGTATTTTAATAGTTTTAACTATGTTGTGGCATATGTATGGCCAAAAGATGGTTCTGTTCCCAGTGAAGTCACCAGAAAAACAATTATGTAAATACTAGTAGAGAAAGTAGTAAGTACAACTTGTAAGATTATTCACGAAAAGCTTTTTTAGAAACCATAATATCTGTTGTTGGCTTTTTGGTAAAGGTTTTTTTCTGAATGCATATTATTTATCAACTACAACAGCTCTAAACTAATTTGATTTGCAGGCAGACTAATAATCATCTCCAAATTTACACTTTGTTTGCTAACATCTCCTGTGAAGATATACAAAGAAGGGAAATAAACAGACTATGGGAAAAGAAACTGATTTACTTTCCAAATGATGTTAGTTCATGATACCTTCAAGACCTGCAGAGGAAACCTTATATATAAGCTGTTATAAAATTCTTTTCTCAGACCTTCCAATGGTTGGCATATTCTCAACAATAAAACTCAGATTTCAGAAAACAATATCACTTCCTCAATTTTCTGACAACCCTTCCTAATGTAAATTTCTTTTAAACAAAGCAATACATTCATAGAGATTAATAGAAAGGCTTCATTTACTGTCAGTTGCTGTAGAGAGGTGAATAAAATTTATAATAGCTCTGTTTTAGTGAGATTTTCTTTGAAGCTTGCAGCTGGTCTGGGACAATGTTGATGATTTAAGGAAAAACAATGATATAGATCAGTAAATAATGCACAAGACAGCTGTTTCATCATAATAAAATAGGAAAAAGAAAATCAAAAAGTAATTATTATAGGTATTATAAACATTTATACTGATAATGTCAAAGAGTTATAGTAAACATTCAAAGAACTCTAAATCTCCAATCACTAAAATTGGCCAACAATTTATTTGAAGACATATGAAATGGAAAAAAAAAAAACTACTTATTTCTAAAAAAAATTACTCTCAAGGTGACATTTTCACACAAGAGGTAAAAGGAGGAAATTTAGAATGATTTAAGTATGTCTCTGCCAAGAAGCATGTTTAATATGATTTGAGGATTGCATAAAAGTGTTTGCATTTATCAGCATGAGATGCATGCATTGGGTTCAAGAGTTATTTAAAACATTATTTTCTACTCAGAATGCTTATTTCTCAGTCTAGTTGCCTTGATACCAAGTGTCAGAAGTAAGGAATTTCTTGGATTGTATACTTAGGTTATAAATATTTTTTGTGTTCAGAAGCAATTTTATATCACACAGTATTTAAAGAGAATATATACTCAATTGATAACATACTTTTGGTCCTTAAAAATTGTTTTTACATATATACTGCAAAATATCTTACCTATAATACATGTAAGGCATGACTTTCAGTTGGGTTACTCTAGATTTTGAGTACTAATTATTATCACTCTAAAATATAGCAGCAGCAATACATTTCTACATATTATAATCTTCATAGGAATTTAGGCATATATATACACATACATATGTATACATGTATACATATATGCATACATACATATATATATACATAGTATATGTGGAACAACAGAGAATAAAGGTGATCACCTACTTTCAAAACAATTTTACTCCAAAAATTGGTTTGCAAATTAGTTATTTGGAATATGAAATAGTTTCTCTTAGAAACAGTGCTATTAACAATAATTAGGGAAGCCTCATAGGACACATGAATTTATTTGTTTTGAAGTTTTTTGGTCTGTGAAATATATACTCAGCCTTCTTTGGGAAAAAATATGTGAAGAGATACAGCATGGATTGACAACAGTAATTTGACCTTCTCAGCAATTCTCTGAGTGATAACTGTGCTTATTCTCTGTTGCTCCACCTGCTAGTTGATGGGAGCCACTTAGGGTCAAAGACTGTACCAATTCTTAAAGCCACTTTCCTCTGAACACTAACAGTGGAAACTGTGTTACCAAAAAACTGTGTTCTTTCCCTACTTTGTATCAGCCTCAAAGAAAGAACGTCAAATTGGTAAAGATTTCAAATTTTTAATTCTCTGGCCAAAGAATGGAGAAGGAGAGCTTGTGCTCTAAAAGTACCTTCTCCCATGGATGTGAGGGCGATCTGGCTGCGACATCTGTCACCCCATTGATCGCCAGGGTTGATTCGGCCGATCTGGCTGGCTAGGCGGGTGTCCCCTTCCTCCCTCACCGCTCCATGTGCGTCTCTCCCGAAGCTGCGCGCTCGGTCAAAGAGGACGACCTTCCCCGCTAGAGGAGGACCGGTCATCGGTCAAGGGTATAGGAGTAGCTGCGCTCACCTGCTAGAACCTCCAAAAGTACCTTCTCCCTGAGCAAAGGGAGATGTGGGAATTTTAAAGAGCTAGATATGGGAAGGAGGAGGTATGTAAGCAAGTACAGGGTGGAGTTGCAGACACACAGACGCATTCATGTACATTTACTTAACACATCGCTGTCAGAAAATGCTGGTGATTTTAATTTGGAGGAGTGATTTTACTATTATTATGATACGTTAATGAGTCAAAAGTAACCGGATGTCGCCTGCTCTGGTGTGCATTGGCTTTACGCAAGTCTGGGCTTCTGGCATCCGGCACAGGGTCATGTAGCTATATGTAGCATTTGGGCCTTCTGGTGTCCTTGAGCATCTGTATTTCTAGATAATGAGTCTAAGGAATAATTGTTAAAAGAAAGAAAAGAGAAGGTGGGAGTGGGGGCTTTTGAGGTCTTATCCAAAAAATCCTTGCCCAGAACAATGTCAGAAAGCATTAGATGAATTCCAAACAGGTAGAACGAGGCTAGGCAAATAGTAGGTTCTCAGTAAGTATTTATATGAATGAAAATTATTTATTGTTCAAATTATAATGGTTAAAATGTATTGGAAACACTTTCTTTTCGTGCAAAATTTCAATAATCAATATAAAACTATTTTATTTATATTATTTTGATGGTTATTATGTATCAATCACTTTATTCCTTCTCTGAGCCTTTTTGGTGGTCTAAAATCTTAAGGTGATGAAGAGGTTTTTGTATTACCCCCATGAACCAGGAAAGTAAATTTTGGATACTCTATTCCTGATTAATTTTCTACTCTTTCTTTCAAGGCAAAGGGTCTTAAATAATGGTTCCTATAATAAATGTTTAAGTTGGAACAAGGAAGGCCTGCTGGCGCTGCTATTAGTGGCATAACTGTGCATCACCAACTTCTAATTGTGGCCGATTTGACAAGAATAGGCAGCTCTGTGAGTGCAGAAAAGGCAGCCAACCCAGAGGAGTCTGTACTATATCTGAAAATTCACAGTATTAATTTCCTGTGAAAAATTCAACCTTTATTTCAGACCATTATGAAAGTTGAATTACGTGAGTATCAAAGAGCTATCTCTGAGATAAGTTAATGACTTTCTCAGATAATGTTTCCAGTCCTGCTTAAAATACCGCTTTGTTAATATGTTTATGACCCACTAGAGAAGAATGCTAAAATGTGCCGTAAGAATAATGACTTCAGTATAAATAGTGGGTTAATAGTGGGTTTTCTAGTCTGAAAAACTAGACCCTGCTATTTATAAATATAATTACAATAAGAGAGGGAGCTACTTTCAAAGATGTTTTCAAATTATTTTCTTTGATAAGAAAGAAAAATATTAACAGATATCCACACACAGACACTCATGCCTACACCCACTCCTAAAAACTTGGAATTACTTGAAATTACTTATTCTCTGGTTCATTCTAATCCATTTTATGAATAGAATTTAAAATCCTTTATTATAATTTTAATTTTGGTGTGTCTTAATTTATGCATCCTCCAGGCTCTTCTGGGGTCTGAAGCATCAAGTGAGTCATGTCCCTTTATCTATTTCATATTATTGAAAATGCTAAGTTCTGAGTTTTTATTTTGGTATAGTACTCCAGTATGTAGTGTATGTAGGAGGTTTTTTGTTAGTATTTTTCCTTTATTATGTTTTTATTAGTTAATAGTTTGCTTATTAGAATACATTTACAAAGATATTATTGTTATGGAGAAATAACAACATATATAGCCATTCTTAGAGAATTGACTTAAGATTTCAGTGTTTAAGTGTCACTTGACTTCTCAGGCCATCTATTACCTGTACTGACTAATCTTCATAAAACTACCAGAACCTGTAGTTTCTATACAGTCTGACAAGTGATTCCATCATTTAAATACTAGTAATTATGGTAAAAATTACCCACATAAAGGACTGTGAGGTTAGTTTAGTTGTTTCCTAGGAATTGTAAAAGGAGAGTGAGTGGATGGTAGAAATGAGAAGCTGAAGGTGAAATAGGAGTGAAAAACATTCCTTCTCCAATTCCTCCACAAACAAAATGAGAATATTGCAAAAAGTCTAGCTTTTGCTAACGTATCATCAGATAGTAATGGAAAGAAGCTGAAGTCTTTCAAAACTTCTGCATAAACATTGCCCTAGTTTCTCTACTCCATCAATCTCTGTTGGTTACCTATAGCATTCAAACATCTTGGGAGATCTTTGCAGAGAGTCAACTAATAGAGTCTATATACTTTCTGTCTTTTGCTATGTTTTTCTCTTAGGGAGCTCTACTTCCCTTAACTCTACCCAGTGGATTTGTTCTATATCATCCATTTTTTAAATTGTTTATCACAATTTTTTTCATAATCTTATATGGAAATCTTTTTCCACATTCTGTCCGCCAAAGGCACTGACCACTGATTCTCCAAAAAAATGATGAATTTAAATATATTACAACTTGATAAAATTTCCAAATCCTATCGATACTCTTCCCTTTTGTTCAAATCTCAGGTATTATTCACCTCTAATTTGTTGAACCTGTTATAAATTCCTAGCTCTCTGTCTCTAGTCCAGAATATGGTCTGAGAGTTGTCTCTCTCTCTCTCTCTTTCCTATTTTGCTCACTCTTTCTTTCTTTCGTTCTTTCGTTCATTTGTTCTTTCTTTCTTTCTTTCTTTCAAACTTTGATAGGCACTGGAATCACTTGGAGAGCATGTGAAAGCAGTGGGTATTGGGCCTCATCCCTAGAATTTCTGATTCAAAGGACCTGGCGTGAAGCCTGAGAATGTGCAGGTTTCCAGGTGATGCTGAGATCAAACTGAGAACCACTGATATATTCATATATAGCTAGTTAGATAAGTCACACCATCAATTTTAAAAAACAGCAAATGTAAGAGTTTTATTGAAGTCTGAACTTACCAAACATTTTCAGTAGTAAATGTAAAAGAGTGATCACCCTGCCCACAAGTCACCTGTTACAGTTGGCTCCAGAAATTAAACTTTGATTCTAACATTTTTTAAAGAATTGACATGGGCTGGGCCTGGTGGTTCACACCTGTAATCCTAGCACTCTGGGAGGCCGAGGTGGGTGGATCGCTCAAGATCAGGAGTTCAAAACCAGCCTGAGCAAGAATGAGACCCTGTCTCTACTAAAAATAGAAATAAATTAATTGGCCAAATAAAAATATATAGAAAAAATTAACCAGGCATGGTAGCGCATGCCTGTAGTCCAGGAGTTTGAGGTTGTTGTGAGCTAGGCTGACACCATGGCACTCTAGCCAGGGCAACAAAGTGAGACTTTGTCTAAAAAAAAAAAAAAGAAGAATTGACATGGACAGGTGTAATTATTTTTATTACCTTGGTAAAAAATATTTTGATGACTTATTAGATATTTTATTTTTTTTATTCCAGAATATTACAGGAGTATAAATGTTTTGGTTACATGAATTACTTTTGTACAGTTTGAGTCAAAGTCATGTGTCCATCACCCAGATAGTGCATATTGTACTCCTTAGGAGTGAACTTACACATCCCCTCCTCCCTGTTCCACCTGCTCAAATTCCCTTGATTTTTACTAACATATGTGCATGTGAGTGTTGATTACTTTTATATTTGTTATGTCTATAGGTCACCAAAAGAGAGAAATAGGAGAATTACCTAATTTAAAATGCCAGTTCGCAAAATCATCTTTGAATAGGAGCATATATAAAAAGCAGACAATAAAGTAACAATCAACAAAACGTAAAGACTTTAGAGAATATAAATACATAGGAAATTGATAAAGAATCAAATAAAAAGACAAAGACTTCCTTTTAATGAAGTTAATATGCGGACACCGAGAATAATATCAAAGCTAAAGTTATGATCTAAAGAGCAAGAAATGGAATGGATATAGGCATTTTCACAAACCACTCATTCCAACAATTAGCAATAAAAGAAAGAAGATTGAAGATCAGTGGTCAAGAATTGAGATTGTGGGTCAAAAATTAGGTCTTGCTGAGGACAGTAGGAACAGTGTAGAGAAGTATAGACAGAGCAGAGACTTGATAAATATCTCTTAAGACAGAGATGCCCAGTTGTGGGTAGAGGCACAGCTTACAAAAGGTCTTTCAACACATTGAACTGCTATAGAAGTAAGGAAAAACTAGAAATATAGCTAATTAATTTCTAACAAAAACACAGTATCCATATAAATAGGCAGTTTTCATTCATTCCTAAAATACCAAGATATTTAGAATAAAAGGTTTACCAGTGTTATTCTAAACCCTGTGACCTTTTAGATGACCTTAATTTTATTATTTTGAATTAGCTGGCTATAGTCGGCAAAGTTCCTTATCATGATTAAAAGGTAAAAGAATGAGAAGTTTGAACACACTTTAGGCATAAATGTATAATATGTGATATGATGGCTTAATGACAACAGTGATCTTGCATTAATATCATTTTAATAGGATATGTCTTTCAGTCATGCTAAAACAAGTTTGATGAGCTAATGATTTCTAAGAAAATCCCAAAGCACCATAAAAAGCTTAACGTCCTGCATTTCTTTCTTCTCCTGCCTCTTCTGATAAATCAGATGTCTACATATGAAGTTACTTGATAAGTGTTTTAAATAAATGTCACTGTAAACAAGTGAAGCATAAAAAGGTTAAAATTATAAAGATGTGAGTTCCAGATAATTAATTTTTATATATCTGAAACTGCTCTAAGAAGAGCAGGGATAATTAGAAGAAACTGTTGCTAATTGTTATGGCAAAGTGAGTGAAATTTGAGAGGGCAATCAGTATCATACCCCCTTTAAGAAATGTGTGATATGTAGAAATAGTTATTAATATTAGGAATGAGAACTGTCTTCTCTCATATTTGGATTGAAAATGAGTACAGTATTAATATAAAGTCAAATAATTTTCTTTTATCTAAAACTGATACCACTCATATAGCCTTCTCCACTGTAGAGATTCCCCACAACTGGAACCAGTTTTTTTTAAGTTGTGAGTTTCCAAAGTTATTTAATTATTAGTATATAACAAGTACATATTTTGTGCACTAGTGGGAAAGATAAGAGATCTTTAACAATAAGTCTTTTAAAATACATTTAGAAGTTGAGACCATATGAATATCAATATACTTAATATCTTCATGTAAACAAGAAATCATTTTACCAGCAGAAAATACTATTATATTATGAAATTTAAAGTTGAGATCATAAGATTATGCCAATAAAAAAGCTGACCAAATTAGCATGCCTCACTATTTGAATTTATTTGTGTTATATATATTTATTATGCTAATATTTAAAATTGATATCTTCTATTGACATTGATTTTGGAAGCATTTTGTTCATTTTGCCATCTAGTAATATGAATTAGCACTGAGATAATAGCAGGAATATATTTAAACAGGAGGATTTAGATGTAAATTCTAATTTCTGTATATATAATATATAAGCATATAATTCTAGAGATACATATTGCATAATATTATAATTTATAATTCTAGAGATATAATAAGAAAGTACAGAAAACTAAGGATGACAGAGGTTGAATTGAGTCTCAAGCTAGGAAATATTGAAGTGATTGGAGAAGTAGGAAAGAGATCTTGGAGCATGCTGACCAAATAGGTTCACATGAGAAAAGGTACATAATGGATATTAATTCATTCTAAAATGTATCCATATAGCATGTTGCCAGATTCCACAGTATGTTCCCATCTACATATAAATGAAATGATATTCATGCCCAAAATGTAGTGCCATGGTTGGCAAAATGATGTCAACTCCCTTTCATCTCAATGCCTCTTCAGAGGTCCCCTGGGAGACGATGACTCAAAAGTGCTCCTTAGTCAAGTCAGCTTACTCCACCCTACTTTTTTTCTTGCACTTTCAGGACTATGATCTCTTGAACTGCTAATTTACTATCATGTTAATAGTGAAACATAAAGGAGAAGAGATAATTTACCCTTTTTTATATCCTGAACTTGGAGCATGTTCTTTAAATATTCATTACGATATAGGTGTTAAGACCAAAATATTTAAAAGATGTTATTTAAGATTCACAGATAGTGAAAAGGAATTTTAGAAAGTAAAATACATTTACATCACTAGAGATTATGGCAGAGTTCACTGACTAGTCAATTTCTAAAAATTACCTTGGAGGTCAGACAGTTGCTAAAGATTCATACAGGTTGAGTCCCTCCTTTTAATATGATATTTTAAATAGTGTAATACTAGTAGAGTCAATCACATCAGGTTGTTTGTAGGAATTCTGTGAATTAGCATATAAAATATTTATATCAAGGCTTCATACCTAAAAAGTTAGTATTTTATTATTATTTTATCTTTATCATCTTAATATATTATTATCTATATGCGGACAACCTCCACATTTACATCTTCAATTAAATCTTCTCTCCTAAAGCCAAAGACTCAAATATTCAGCTCTCTATTTGGTACTACCAGATAGATGCTAACAAGCATCTCCAATTAAATATGTGTACTGTTTTCTCCATCTATGATAATGTATATTCCATCTTTCCAATTTTTCAAGCCATACACCTCGTTATCTTGGTTTCCTCTATATTCCTCTCACTTCACAATCTTTTATGAAATCAAGTCAATTCTGCTTCCAGAATTTACTCAGCTAACCCACTATTACCTAAGTCTAAGCCAATAAAAAATTTCAATAGCCTCTTAACAGAGCTCTCTGTTTCTGCTATTGCCTTCTTTATTTCATTCTCAGTCACCAATGTGATACTTTTAAAACATAGTTCAACTGTGTCACAGCTCAATTCAAAACTTTCCAATGATTTCCCATTTCATTAGAAAAATTCCATGTTTAATAATAATTAATGTCTTGCCCCTTCTGACTTCGTGGTCCTTCATAAAATCTTGTCAAATAACCTTAATAGTACCCAAGAGATAATTGCTACATTTCTATTTTACAACCTCTTCCTCTTGATAAGGTTGCCAGGTAAAATACAGCACAACCAGCTAAATTTGAATTTCAGTTAAACAACAATTTTTATTCTTTAGTGTATGTATGCGTAATTATTTCGTATAATGTCACACAGAAATTTTACTAAACAATAATATTTGTTGTATTTCTGAAATTCAAATTTAATTGGGTGCCATGGAATTTTATTTGCTAAATCTGGCAATTTAGCCTATGGATCTTAAAGTTTACTAGGAATGTTATCTACCATCCATATTTTTGCTGCTGAAAGCCTTATCAAATATCTTGTCATTGCAGAACATGTATTACCATGGCTCCAGTCTTAATAATTGCTTTGTCATTCACTAAATGATCACGAAGGCAGTGTCACATATTTTATGATTCATGCCAGAAATTTTAATATCAGTGATGATATGCTAGGTTATACTATAGTAAAGAAACCTCCTAAATCTCAATGCCTTAAAACAGTTCAAAGTTATTTTTGCTCAAGGTTATTTTATTTACATTTTGCACTGTCAAGTCAGTTAGGGAATTTTTGTCTATATTGTGCTTACTCAGGAATCAGGAGAGTGACAACACTGTCATGCCATGCTTCCATGATTGCCGAATCAGGGGGAAAAAAAAAAGAAATGCACTAATTTTTCCCCAGCTCTTAAACTTGTGAGTTAGATCATTTTAATTTTGAAGAGAATAATTAAGGAATAGTTGTAGCCATCACCCTCTCTGCCCAATCATGTTTCCCAATTTCAGATATGCGACAAAAACTATCTTCAAATTGTTGTGTATTTTTCCTGTACACATTTATACTTTTACTGTGAATACACATATCCATAAAAATATAGTAATATTTATTTTGTTAACTTGTATAAATGATATACTGAACATGTCTGTTGCAACTTGCTTTCTTTACTCAAGTTATGTTTTTGTGATTTATCAGTTTATGGATTTCCACTGTATGAACATATTTATTCATATAATCGATTTGTCAATTACTGTGGGTGCATTTAAAGTGTTTCTAATCTTTAATTGAATGAAAAAATGCTTCAATATACATCCTTATATAGATTTTATTGTGCATATATTCACTTTTTTCTAGTACTGTGGAATATATATGTGTGTATACATACATCTTCACCTGTATTACATGCTGTCAGTTTGCTGTCTACATTTTAACCACCATCTGCTATTCAGAAGTTTTAGTTGTTGCCAATATGATGGGAATAAAATAATTTTTTTACTGGCAACTTAATTTGTGTTGCTCTTATAATTTGAATAGTTAAAAAGTTGAACACTTTTTTATAATATTTATTGTCCAGTTGGATTTTGTCTCTTGTGAACTACTAATTCACATACTTTTCTCATTTTTCTGTAGGGTTGTGTGTCATTTCCTTACTGACACATGGTTTTCTTTTACATATTCCTCATTTGCTAAGAATCTTTATTGTGAATGAATGTTAAATGTTACTGAGAGCTTCTTCTGCATATATTGAGAATATTTGAGGTTAGAACTCTGTATCTGTCAATATGATAAAATACATTAATACACTGAATAATATTAACACACTTCTCATTCTGGGGATAAAAATTGTGCACTTATGGTGACTACACACACACATTATTAAATTGAGTTTGCTAACATTTTATTAAAAATGTTGTACTTATAAACTGAAGTGAAATCGACCTATAATTTCATTTATTTTACTCTGTACTTCAGGTTTAGAATCAAAGTATGCATATTCACCAAAAAATTTTCATTACATGTTTTTGGCATAAGTGAACACAAAATAAACAACAATCCTTGCTTTCAAGGAACTCATATTCTAATAAAGTGGGTAAATATATATATATAAATAAAATACATTATGGTAGAAGATGGAAAATGTTGTATTAATATGAAATATCAGTCAGGCAAAGGAGATTGGGAATACTGAGGAAGGGTAGAATACTAAATGACAGGCTTCATTGAGATTGTGACTTTCAAACAAAGATTGGAGAAGGGAAAGGGTATTCCAGACAGTGAATAGCCGGTGCAAAGCTCTGAGTCGGGAGCTTTGCTGGTGTGTTTTAAAATTGCAAGCAGTTAAAATTGAGAGGTTTTGCTTAAAGTGTTGTTTATGTTCACACACCCATTTCTATACTTTTGGAGTCTATATTTTTGGAAGCATAGATGTTTGACGATTGATTGATTGATTTAGTTGGTTATATAATATATATAATATATCTACACACATAAATTAGTTTTGCTTTTAAAACTCCTTTCTTTTTTGTTTAGATTTCTTTTGTAAAAATATCTTAATTCTATGTATTTAAAAGTAAATTGATAAAGTTTTCTCATGTCCTTTTTGTTTTGAATTTCTGCTGTACGTATAGTTTTGGTCTTCTTTTCATTCATTATCTTATGTTCTTATGTCCATCTCCTTCTTTTTCATTTTTCCTAGTGATCAGTATGGCTGGAAATGTGTCTGTTTAACTTGTGCTTTTAAGGAATCATTTGTTTTTGCTGTAGTATTTCATTTTTTTTTTTATTGATTTCTGCTCCTATATCATTATTTCCACTTACTTTATATGTTTATGTTTCCTACATAATTTCAGCTTTTGCTGTATTCAACATAGTTTTACTTTGTTATGTATCATTAGTTAAGTTCTAAATATGCCATGATTTTCATTTTAATTTTTCTTTGAACTATAAATTACATGAAAGCTTGTATTTAACTTCACAAACATAACAGCATTATTTGGATGTCTCTTGTTATTTGGTTCTGTCTTACATTTAGGTCAGAGAACATGGTCGGTGTAAAATAACTTTCTTGACCTCTAAATATTTTGCTAATTTACTAATTTAATATGTTCTGCTATTCAATTCACTAGCCAAGATGTTTTCCCTTATGAATCACAATTTGTTCATTTTCTGGTCAGTATTCCCAAAAATAATTTTAAGGAGCATTTTGTTAACATTTCATAGAAATTTTAAAGTGAATTTATACCTGCTAATACAATAATATTAAGTATGATTTTATGAGTGGCATATAAACTGAAATTAATAATTGCTTCCCTGGAATGTAAAGAGTCCCTATTTACTTTAAGGCAGCCAAGGAAAGAGCTTCATGTGGTTTAGGATGCATGATAGTAAGAAAGCTTACGATTATCTATATGCCTTACTTTAGATAACTGATAGAATTTTTCAAAATTGGATTAATTTTCTGCATTATTGAATTACTTTAATTTTAGGCTCCACTTTCTGTAGAGTTCTACAGAATATTTACTTGTTCGCATTCTTTGAATAATCATTCAGAACTGTCCCCTCTTCTTCAAAATATTCCCTCATTCTCATGCTCATTAAACTACCATATATGATAGAAGCAATTTTAATTTTAATGGCACTTGCCAGAATATTAATTTAGACCACAAATAGCTGCATATAAACAGGAATGAAAGAGTATTTTTCCACTGTTGTTGAAACAGTGAGAACCTTGAATGATTTGATAGCTATATAATTAATTAAATAATAGGCAACTTAATTGAATCTGAGTGAATTATAAATAGAAAACATATCTGTATATAGCTGTAAACAAAATTAAAATTACATCCTCAGTGCCTCTGGTGCCTTAAATGCCATGGACACCAGCAGGCATGATTTTAAATGATGATTCATATATCTTTGCTACTGGGTAGGGAGATCCAGTAGCAAATGATCCTTCTTATATAGTAATAAGAGTAGTATAATCTGAATCTAAAGATGATTAAGAGATTAAGTGGTGGACACTTACCATTTCTGTTGGTCTGTGCCTCCAGAATATTCTAAGATTCAGATGTTTGAGATATATCATATTTTTATTCAATTTTCCTCAGTTTCTTTTTCTAATTAAGTTCTGGAAATATAAACATTATGTATGGTTGAACTCTTACGTGATGTAATGAGTACTAGAATCATTGCATGTTATTCATTTGTACTTAATATACACCCTGTATTGGTTAAGTGGGTAATACAATTTATTGTTAAATAACACTGGGAGGCCAACACTTGTATGAAAACAAAATCTTGTGCCATTGGAAAATCATACAATGTTTCTAGTGAGGAGAAAGGAATCTGATTGATGCCTGATATTTAAATGTAAGCACATTATGTGTTAATGTGAATGAAATATAAAAAATTTAAGTTTTATACTAAATATAATTGCAGATCATAGCTGCAATTGTAATAAAAGTTCAAATTAAAATCAGTTGCCTGTTTATTCCCTTCCCAGTGACTGACTTTCTGGAGAAAATTAGCTATTTGCATGTAACTTACTGGTAAATATTATCAACTCTTATTTCTCTACATAATATGGTAGAAATATTAATCATATATAATAATTTAGAATCTTTCAGACACCTTCATTTTTTTCAGAGCACTCCAGTATTTCCATCTGACATGTTTTATGTTTATTTTTTATTTGTTATTTCTTATTTCACCCATATATCACATTAAAATTAACTTTTCATTAATGCAAGGCATGTTGTTTTCAATATTATAGCCCAAGTACCTAAAATAGTGCCTAGTACTAGGTAGTCATTTAGATAATTCTTTGCTGAGTTAAAGAATATGAGGGTGAAAGGAGAGAGAAAAGTCAGTTTCTTTATAATGTCGATTATATTTTTACAAAGAGATAGAATATAATATATTGTTTTTCTTTAATGTGAGAACGCTTTATTTACTAACACAAACAATAAAATGTTGTAAAAAGTTTGAGTCTGGGCTAGGAAAGTCCTACAGTGATATCCAGGCTTCTCTGCTAATATATGCCACACTCTGTATGATGTCCTCATACGTTATCATTTCCAAAAAACCCTAAATAGCAATGTGGAACAAGTTCTTGTTATTCCTTTCTTAAATTTCTTTTTATTTTTTTCATAATTTGTATTTCAAAATATTAGGGGTACAAGTGTTCTTGTTCCTTGGATGGATTGCATAATGCTGAAGTCAGGGCTTTTAGTGAGCCCGTCACCAGAACAGTTTACATTGCACCTGATAGGTAAGTCCCAGCTTTTAGACAAATTGTGGGATATGGTTTCACATCACTGTTAACTGTCACTGAATATTAACAAAAACTTAGAAGCTGGAATATACTAAGGCGAGATAGAAAGTATGGTAAACTAATTTGTGAGTCTGTTTAAAAGAATCTCAACTTTTACCCAGACAACATGAGATAAACTTTTGTTATATTTGATATAGAAGACCACTTCTATTTGGAAAAATTAGGGAAAAAAAAGAAGTGGAATTAAAAGTTTAAGTTAAAAATTGAGTTAAAGAGAAAGAAAACAGAATATAGGTATCTGTACTTGCTCTGTTAAAAAAGGATACAGCTTAGCTGTATTTATAAAATGGACATGTACTTTGTTGTAAAGTTTCAGGCACTGTGAAAATTACATAATGCATATGAAGCTTCAAAACTATTTTTCCATGCCAAAGTTATAAAAGTAATTATTTTTTCTCAAATATGTAAGTAATTGTGTGGATTTGGAAATATAATTGCAGTATTGATTCAGGAATCATAAAGGAAAAGGATGCCATTGTCAATAAATGCTGCTGGGAAAACTGGATTTTCATATGCAGAAGAATGCAACTGGACCTTTGTCTCTCACCATATACAAAAATGAACTCAAAATGGATTAAAGATTTAAATAGAAGACCTAAAACTATAAAAATACTAAAAGAAAACCTAGGAAACATTCTCCTGGACATCGGTTTAGGCAAAGAATTTATGTCTAAGACTTCAAAAACACAGGCACCAAAACCAAAAATAAATAAGTGGGACTTAAACTAAAAAGCTTCTGCACAGCCAAAAGATATAAACAACAGAGTAGACAGACAGCACACAGAATGGGAGAAAATATTTGCAATCTATGCATTTGACAGGGGACTATATCTAGAGTCTACAAGGAACTAAAACAACTTAACAGGAAAAAATTAAAAATAATAATCATCCCATTAAAAGGTGGGCAAAGGACACAAATAGACATTGCTCAAAAGAAGACACACACATGGACGACAGGTACATGAAAAAATGCTTAACATCATTAATTATAAGAGAAATGCAAATCAAAATCACAATAAGATATCATCTTACCCAATCAGAATGGCTCTGATTAACAAGTCAAAAAAACAAAAACAAACAGACAAACAAAAAACAGACAAAGCAGTTTTTGTCAACAAAGCAGACTAAAACATACACTGGGGAAAAGAAGCCTTATTCAATAAATAGTGCTGGGAAAACTGGATAGCCACATGTAGAAGGCTGAAGCAGGATCCACACTTTTCACTTCTCATAAAAATCAACTCACGCTGGGTAACAGACTTAAACCTAAGTTATGAAACTATTAGAATTCTAGAGGAAAACTTTGGAAATACTCTCCTAAATATTGGCCTAGGTAAAGAATTTATGAAGAAGCCCCAAAGGCAATCACAGCAGCAACAAAAATAAATAAATGAGACCTGATCAAACTAAAAAGCATCCGCACAGCTAAAGAGACAGTCATGAGAGCAAATAGACAACCTAGAGAATGGGAGAAAATTTTTGCATCCTACAAATCTGATAAGGGGCTGATAACTAGAATCTAATTAGAACTCAGGAAAATCAGCAAGAAAAAATCAAACAACCCTATCAAAATATGGGCAAAGAGTATGAACAGAGACTTTTCAAAAGAAGACAGAATAATGATCAACAAACATATGAAAAAATGCTCAACATCTCTAATCATCAGGGAAATGTAAATCAAAACCACAATGAGATATCACTTATCTCCAGTAAGAATGGCCTTTATCAAAAAGTCCCAAAGCAATAAATGTTGTCATGGATGCATAGAGATAGAAACACTCCTACACTGCTGGTGGGACTGCAAACTAGTTCAACCTCTGTGGAAAGCAATTTGGAGATACCTTGAACTTGCAGGGGTCCTCAAACTTTTTAAACAGGGGGCCAGTTCACTGTCCCTAAGATCGTTAGAGAGTGCGCACTGTGGCCCTGAGACGAGTCGGCTGCTAAACAGGACAGGCACCAGTGGCAAAAACACCTGGTGGATGGGATAAATGTCCTGGGCTGGCCACATGTGGCCCGCGGGCCGTAGTTTGAGGACGCCTGCTAAAGCGATACAAGTAGATCTACCATTTGATCCAGTAACCTCACTACTGGGCAGCTACCCAAAAGAACATATGACACTCTACATAAAAGACACCTGCACTCGAATGTTTATAGCATCACAATTCACAATTACAAAGTTGTGGAAACAACCTAAGTGCCCATCAATACATGAGTGAATTAATAAAATGTGGTATATGTATACCATGGAGTACTATTCAGCTTCTAAGAAGCAATGGTGATATAGCACATCTTGTATTTTCCTAGATAGAGCTGGAACCCATTCTACTAAGTGAAGTATACCAAGAATGGAAAAACAAGCACCACATGTACTCACCAGCAAATTGGTATTAACTGATCAACACCGAAGTGGACATATAGGAATAACATTTATCGGGTGTTGAGCAGGTGGGAGAGGGGAGAAGGGGATGGGTATATACATACATAACGAGTGAGATGTGCACCATCTGGGGGATGGTCACGCTTGAAGCTCTGACTCGAGAGGGAGGGGAGGCAAGGGCATTACACGTAATCTTAACATTTGTACCCCCATAATATGCTGAAAAAAAAAAAAAAGAAGACACACACATGGACAACAGGTATATGAAAAAATGCTTAACATCATTAATTATAAGAGAAATGCAAATCAAAACCACAATACGATACCATCTTACCCAGTCAGAATGGCTCTTATTAACAAGACAAAAAAAACCAACCAAACAAACAAAAAAACAGATGGTGAGGACGCAGAGAAAAGAGAATTCTTATATACAGTTGGAGGGAATATAAACTAGTGCAGCCACTACAGAAAACAGTATGGAGATTTCTCAAAAAAACTAAGAATAGAAATACCATTTGATTCAGTAATCCCACTACTAGGTAGTCACCCAAAGGAAAATAAATCAATATATCAAAGGGATACCGGCACTTGCATTTATTGCAGCGCTATTAATAACAGCAAAGATATGGAATCAACCTTAAATGTCCGCAATAGATAAATGTATAAAGTAAATGTATATATACACAATGGAGTAATATTCAGCCTTAAAAAGGAAGGAAACCCTGTCATTTGCAATAATATGGATGAACCTGGAAGACGTTTAGTGAAATAAGCCAGGTACAGAAAGACAAATATTGCATGTTCTCACTTATATGTGGGAACTAAAAAAATTTGATCATGTGAAGGTAGAGTGGGAAGACAGAGAACAGAGACTGTAAGGGTGAGTGGGGGGAAAGAGAAAGATGAAGAAAGATGGGTTAAAGGGTACAAACATACGCTAAGATAGAACGAATTGTTTTGCACCATGTAAGTTAAAATCATTGTGAAAGATCAAATTGATGCAATTCTTATTAGACTATATCTAGATCTCCTTTAAAACAAGTAAACAACAAAAAAGATAGTCTGAAAAATTGTTGAGAGGAAGACTGGAGCCTTTATTGCTTCACCCTTAACATACCGCTACCCTCATACATAGTAAGTGAGATGCACACAGTCTGGGGGATGGACACGCTTGAAGCTCTGACTCGAGGGCGGAGGGGAGGCAAGGGCAATGTACGTAACTTAACGTTTGTACTCCCATAATATGCTGAAATAAAAAATAAAATAAAATAAAGTATTCCTAGGACTACTCAGAAAGTAGTTGACAAAATTTAGTGAGTGTTTGTTTTAAGACATTTGTTTTAATAATGGTGACTGTCAAAATTTAGAAGGTGTCAGTGGATTCAATAGACAATAACTGAAAACCTACTAGATTCTGGGCAATGAGTTGATTGCTGTGGTGGATACAATAATAGAAATAAATCTCCTTCTTTCAATGGAATAATAATCTAACAAGGGATATAAAAAAATGGTAAATGACTATATAATAAGGCAGTTTATTTTATTACCATTTAGTAGAATGTGTTAAAAGAGTTCAAAAACAGAAATAATGCTTCCAAGATAAAATGTGCAAAAGTTCATTTCAGGTGATCTTATTTCATATTATGGGCATAATTATGGCTATAATCATAATGATTATTTTTATAAATTTATTATGTATATTATTTAAAAATTTCTATACGACCTTATGAATTTTAAAATATTTATGGGTCCTTGTTCATAAGATAAAGTGATTTTCCAGAAAAAGATGATTGTTGTTTGTTACACTTAGAAAAGAGAAATCCAACATTTATAGGCAACACCACACTGAAGAGGGAAGAAAACTAAGAAAATTGTAGTGAGAGCTTTTGTGAAGGAAAAATGAAATGTCAAAGAGAAAATTTTTATGGTTCTTTAATCACAACCTTCAAATTGTAACAAATGGAACTTTCAAATTGAATTCCTTACTTTTACCTGAATTGCACATGAGATTAGGCCTGCATACCAAGTGAAAAGCCATATTTCATAATACATTTCATTTGGCTTTCAATAGTTATTCTTTTGGAGACATTTCTGTAAAGCTTGTCAGATATAGGAAAAGCAATTCAATAAACACTGTGATCAAATACTTATGCAGTGCTTCATTTATTTTATTTTTTTTTAACTTTCAGTGCCTTGGATATCATTACAGAATACAGTATATTATGCCCTCCTCACACTAGTCATTAAACTGTATTAATTGTTCTTTACAATGTTGTTTTGATATACTTCACTACCTATTTGAGGAAAAGGTCCACTGCTTTTGTTCAGTGGAAAGCACATTGTCTTAAATAACATTGCTTCTTAAAAACACATATTGGCTTGTTTTCTTTCAGTTTCTCCTTTATCCTCATTTGTTCATTTTCACTGAAAGTTGACCATATGCTGCCTAACAACAACTTGAATTAATTTAATATGTTTCTTACATATTCTGCATATTAAAATTTCAGTTGCTCACTTTTTCATGATTGTGATATTGAGAGAATGTGGCTACAATTGCTTGTATAAGAAAAATTACAGAGGTACTCAGATTTAATGTAGGATATGTTTTGAGGATCTTTGGGAACAAAGGAAGTGTCAAGCGCTATATTATATCCAA
This sequence comes from Cheirogaleus major, assembly GCA_963574435.1. Classification (NCBI taxonomy): domain Eukaryota; kingdom Metazoa; phylum Chordata; class Mammalia; order Primates; family Cheirogaleidae; genus Cheirogaleus; species Cheirogaleus major. Next base: position 24,988 of record CAUYPO010127629.1, read on the forward strand.
GTCAGATAAGAGATAAAAGTGTCAGATATGCAAGGCAGTTAAGGAATGCTTTTAAAAAATAGATCATAGGTATTCTTCCTCTGATAGTTTTTAGAAAATGCTATTAATTAGGAAATATCTTAAATTAGTGAAGATTTCCTTGACCACTAGACGAAATTGTTCTGTTTTCTTTTTTGTGTTCTCTTGGAATTGTATTCATATTTACAATATTATAATTAGTAGTGTTCTTAACTCTTTCACTCTCAAAAACATCATTGATAAAAAGCAGTGACATGTCATAAGGATTTCTCTTGTGTCCCAATATCTTCCCAGTGATTAGTACGCTAGGCTGCATAAATGTTTATTCAATGAGTAAATCAGGAACTGAATTACTCTGGGTACTAAGTTCTTTCCCTTGTGTGGAATCCCCTATAAAATCTTCCATTCCTCTTTGGACAATTGGGGAAGCTATGCATAAAAAATGGAAGAGCTTCTGTCACCCTTGGTCAACAAGACCTTGAACCTTCTCTGAGTGAAAAATAAGTATCTATTATACTGAGCCACAGAGATTTGGATATTCATTTTTTATAGCAGTAAGTATTAACTTAACTAATACAGGGTACATATTAGATTTTAAAAAAAAGAAAGAATAAAAGATAGCAATGACACTAATTTCTCAAATGGCATCCACTTCCTCTGGTTTTCACTGATTGGCGTCATAGAAAGACAAGAATAAGTAGCTTCTTCTGGCTTGTGCCACAGTTGAGCAGGGCTTGTTCTTAGCTCAACATTCAATATCTTGACAGCATGAATGTACGGACTTTTCTCAGGTCAGTATCTAACATCCTGATAGGTCGGATACCATGCTAAACACAATAATAAGGAATATAAGAGTTTTAGTCTGTTTCTAAGGCCCAGATGGTGCAAAGTGTCCATCTTCCTCTTTTGTCTATAAGAGAAGATTCAGTTTCTCAACAGTTTTTGTCCTGCCTAAAGATATTAAATAAAGACCAGGACAATGGAAAGGAAAAATTGTGTTTTATTATCACTGGAATATGGATTCCTAAGACCTCTAAAGAGGAAAGTAAATGACTTTGATTTGTTTGTTAAGTAAATTTAACTTAAATAGACAATTTAAATACATTTATCCTTCTGGGTAGAAATTATTTGAATACCATGTTATTCCTTATTATTAATTATACATATCATTATGTATACAGTTATGAGGAAGGATTTAAACATTTCTTAAAATCCTACCATATAGTAATAGCTATTTTTATCCATGCATTTATGAAAATATTACTTGATTATTTCACATACAATAATCAGTAGATAATTTCCCACATGACTATATCCACTGTTTTATTCATGAAAATATTTTGGTACTTATTTTTTCTTTTTGCTTTCTGCTTTCTACTCTAATCTCTTCCTCCAATACTGATATATACTTTGACTTTCAATTCTTAATACTCATATGATAAAAAATAAACAAATGTAATGTGTGTGCATGTGTTTCTTAAAAATAGAATAATTATTTACAAATTTTTAAGTATCCTGCTTTTCTTTTTAAAAAATGTCTCTTGGAAATCCCTACCTACAGGTTCTCCAGTACAGACCTAATATATTCTTTTTAATATATGCACCCATTACAACCAAAAATCTAAAGAATCTGAGCACTTGTTTCAAATGTTCATAGGCCGTAGTTACTTATTCATCTATGATTTGTCTATTCATACATTTTTCCATTATTTTCAATTAGAAAAATACTTTTCATGTCTATTTGAAGGAGTATTATTAATTTATATTAGTATTATTATAGGTATTGAACTTTATTCTGATAATTGGTGTTATTTTTCCAAAATCGTATCCTATTCTGATTGTATTAATGATAGTTTTTTCATATAAATGCTTAAATTTTCATGTAACTTAAATTCTCTATATCTCTTTAATAGCTATTTATTATCCTACCATGAATAAGGTCTCACAGATTTTATATTTCTTATACAGTGATGTATATCTCCTTCTAAAATTCTATTTTTTATGTCTTTTCTCTAAACAATTTCCAAATGTTTTATAAGTTTTTTGCCTCTAAAAGCCTAAGACCAGAATAATTGTTAGTACTTAAATAGAAAGGATGTTCTTGGATAAAGTTACTGCTTAAGCATTATAAAGGTTAGCTATCAAACCAACAGCAGGCATCATTGTAAGTAAGGAAACCAAAGGCTATTAAAAAAAAATAATCAACACAGAGATGCCCACTAAAACTAGTGTTGTGATTTTTTTTTAAGCTCATATGAATTCACTAATTTGGAAAAATGAAAATAATTGCTTTAACCATTAGGTAAAAAGAAACAAATTTTGGCAAAAATATGACAGTATATCTGAATATCCAAAAGATACTATTAATTTTTAAAAACTGCTAGAATTAGTAAGAATGTAGTGACCCTAATTGGGTAACTCTTGGCTCAATAAAAATTAAATTTTAAAAAAAGTTAATAGTCTTCCTCTATATCTTTCCCAGCAATGAACACGTGTATAAATCTTCTAACCATAACAGTGACAAAACTGATACTCATTTTGTTCTAAAGTATTCTTTTATCCTTTAAAATTTGTTTGAAAGCTTATTACAATTTTATTTTAAGTATGATAAATACCATTACTGTCATTTACATAAATAATAATTCTCACAATAAATCAAAGTTGATGGTTTATGTCTTTCTTGTGATTTTTTTGCTTTTAGTAGCATGAATTTAGCAGCCAAGTGCCTGATAATACCACAGAATATCTATCTTACTGCTTAAAATTTTTAGGAAAAAATATTTTATTCTAGATTAAGATCATATTTACAATTTATACGGAAATAATCTTCATTTCTATTTTCTTGATCATTTTTTTCTGAAAATCTATTTGTGATTAGATTCATTGCCTCTTGGACCAAATATTTCTACAAACTGGTAGAATTTATAATACTGGAACATAGAAAATGAGTTTCTAAGGCAAAATTGAGTTTATGCACTACAAATTTCTTCAGGTTTCAGGAAGCACTCAGAGAGGAATAAATCTATAGTAATGACCTTGTCCACGGATAAGGAACCTTTTCATGTTGGAAGGCTGCATAAATTTAGCTGTAATCAAATAAGGCCACATTCAAGAAACTTCAATTAGATATACTTAAAAATGTACATAATTTTGTAAAAATCTAACACTATGTACTTAATAATTTAAAAAATGAAAACTATTAATTTTAAAGTTAACTAAGCATTTAATGACTTTGTTGTGACTGTTTTTTATTAAAAAGCATATTTGGTTTTTTATTAAAGCATATTTGTTTTTTATTAAAAAGCATATTTGGTTGCAGCATGGAGGTTTGCAGTTTCAATTGATCCTCTAGATTAGTATTAGTCATTTGTGACCTTAAGGGCATCTTGATTTGGGTTAGGTAAGAGGATGAACATTTGCAGCAATAAGTGCTTGAAAAGCAAGAAAGCATTAATTGGGCATGTTGTCGAAGGTGTGGGTATTCTACTGCATTTTTCCATATTTCAATTAAATCTGTCTTAGCATCAATGATTTTAAAATGTCATCTACTGAGAGCTCAATCAATTCCATCTGTAGTTCTTTAGGTGCCTTGGTAATATCAACTAGGTGAGGCTGAAATGTTAATTCGAGTGTGTTGTCATGATTCTCAAAGTCAGTGAACCTTTCATTGTATTCTCCAATCAATAGGTCTATGACAGCTGCAAATTTTTCAAATGATTTGCATATCTCATCCTGCTCATCAATGACCTTTGCTAACTGGGGAAGATGCTCATCCAAAGTTTCCTTTTGAAGAAGTGTTTTGAAAAAGATAGCTTTTTAGGAATGCGTGGATTTTTCGTCATATATAGACATATAGACTTATAGACCTATAGTCTTAGTTTTACTTTTGCAAAGAAATTTTCAAGTCGTTTTGATTTGACGTGACATCACACAGAAATGCTGCATTCCTATAGAAATTTTCTTTCAATAATTCAAATTGCTGATTCTGTTCTTCCTAAAATATAACTGTTTTCACAGAGCTAAAATTTTGGCTAACAGCCAACACACTTTAGAATGATACTGCAAATGGCAAATCCAGACTGAAACCTCGTTGTTCAACTTTAGCATGTTATGAAACTGATCATGCCATGTTGCATTTGCTCGAATGTAGTTAACAATACTTAAAACTTGTTGCCAATTGTCACTTAACTAGTAGCTTTAGCACAGAGATTTTGCTGAGGCAAGATACAATGAAAAGAAATGAGAGCATCTGGATCTATTAATACTTTTTTTAATCTGTAAAATATACCCTTAATGTTTTCCTGTAATGGAAGGTGTACCGTCTATACATACACTCACTTAACTTACCAAATTCAGTCCAACTTCAGGACAGTTACCTTGAATGTTGTTGAACATATCTATTCCCCGTGTTCTGTTCACAAGAGAACAGTTATTTCCAAAGCGATTAACTCTTTGTAGCAAAGAAAACCTTCTGCTATGATCAGAATGAAATATAACACCTGCGCTGAGTCAGTAGTATCAGCTGATTCATCCAAAGCTATTAAATAATATATATTTTCCTTTAGAAGTATTGCATGAATTTGTTCTGGTAAGTTGAAAGCTAATTCATGTTGCCTATCAGTTATGGTTCTCCTTGAAAGAGGCAGTTGTTTGTGCTTTGTAATGTTATCGGGGCCTAAGCATCCTACAACTTTGTCAATGCATTCTTTCACAATTGCTATATCACTGAATGGTTCTCTTTTTTCCTGAGTACATAAGCTACTTTATAAGTTGCTTTAGTGGCATTATTACCAGATCTTATTGTTCCTTGAAAGAATTGCTTTTGCTTTTGCTTTTCATCTTTTAATTTCTGCAATACAATCTTTCATGCCTCTCCCACTAATTTAAAATATCTGTGGTCCTTGTGAGTGTTGTAATGTTGATGAGTATTGAATTTCTTTCATGTTGATGTTTTAGTATCACAAAGCAAGCAAATCATCTTATCTTTAGCAGAAACAAAATAATATTGCAATTCCCAATGCTCATTGAACAATTGGTTTTCTTCTTTCAGTGTTCTCTTGGTCTTTTTTGACATTATGGGCTATTAAGCAGACAAAATTTAAAAATACTGTCAAGCTGTGCAACTATCCACTTCAAACAGAAATATAGTGCACTGTTGCCAAAAGCTGATAAGAGACTGGTGTACTTGACCCCCATAAACTCTCGCCAACCAGCCTTATGTAGTAGTGGCACCAGTCAGGTGGGAGATGTTAGAACTAAATCATGAATGTAGCAGCCATCAATTTAGCGCTTATGGTTTACTAATGTTATAATTGTGCTGGTCAATCTGGGAGGATTATTTCATTGAAACTTATTTTATTATTTGGTGTTTTAAATACATTCACTTTAAAAATAAAATAAAAATATGAAAGATGAACAAAAGTATACTAATAACCATAAAAGGATTTGTTCTGTAAAATTTGGATTCTGTCAAAAGGCTGCACTTAAGGACCTAGAAGGCCACATGTGGACTTAAGGTCACAAGTACCCCACCTCTGTCCTAGTCTATGCCATTTTAGCTTATTTAAATAGCCTACCACATTAATGGGAAGAGTCGTAAAGATTGTAATTTAAAAATTGCTGAACTTTACCCAAGGATGTTCCATGTTACTACTGTCTTTCTACTCGCTACCTACTTTTGCTTTTATCTCCGCTTTGTCTCCATGTCATTTGACTTTTGTTACTACGTTCTTTCTCTAGCACATCTGAGATTTATGATCCAGTTACATTCATTGCACCCTTACATTGATTTGACTCTCCTGTCCCACGCTATTCATGTTAGTTTCTTCTTATCTTTCTATGCTGTCACCATGAGCAAGTTGCATCCTGATTCTGAATCTACTCAGGGCTCTCAGGACATAGCTCCAGCTAGATCTGTGGCAGCCTCTGATGGGAGAGAAGAAGATGTTTGCTAATAACAGAATTCAATACATTGGCAAGAGGACTAGTGTTGAAAGTAATTTTCTTTCCAAGGCCGTGGCTTATTTAGACTAGGCCTGTTAAATGCCATGCAATTTGTTATTTTCTAAAAGTGAAATTTTGAGCCCTTCTGTAGCATTCCATTATAGTGAAGATTACCTTTAAAGTAATTTTCGGTCACTGTGTCCTCAAATGTAGACGTTCTATAATTTTTCAGGAAGTTTTTCTATAATACATATATTTTATAAGACTGAAAGTGAATAAGAAGGTTTTAAAGGATATATGGCCAAAGAAAAAGTATTATTTGCTCATATTGGAAAGCACACATTCTTTTTTTTCAAGATGAGATAAGAAATAAATGCAAAATGGAAAATAAAGAGACATGCTATGTTTTTATGTTTTATATCAAATTTTTTTGTGAGCTATATCATTAAACTTGGTGTTCCACAATATTATTTGCTAAATAAGATTTTTTGAGAAATGTGATTATTATAGTTATTGAAAAATATTTTCCCTTTGAATGTTGGGACTTTATTTGTGTTGGTTATTATTATTTTACTATTTCTTTTTATCAAATGATTTCATTTTTATTAGAAAATAATTAAGTACAGAAACAAGAGTTTCAAAAATAAATTTAAGTAGATACCTGTGTTGTTGAGTTTATACATAAAGGTTATTTTATAGAGAGAGCTCAGGACTTAGCTTTATTGTACTTTTGGCTCTGCTCTTAAATCAGTGTCATGATATGATTCTGCTTGCCCTCCAGCAGTTGTTTATATTTAGGTTAGTTTGGAATTTTTTCCACAGTTGAAGGAATCACTTGATCCATTTTGGTAGAAAAAATAGCAAATATTTAGGTCCATAGACCTTCTATCCCAACTGGATTATTCCTATAATAATATTCGCCCTGCTTTTCCTTATATGTGTTATTTCTTTGTGAATTCATTCTATAGCAAAATAATACTTCTTTCCTTCTTTGACTGTTCATATTTTCCTACTCTGTCAGCAAAACAAATAAATTCTGTTTTCAAACAAGAACAAGACATCAATCTAATTCACTCTTTGACCTTCAGCTTCCCTTTGGCTATACAGGATTTGCTGTATCTAAGCAACCTCATCTCTAGTTTTTTATCACCAGCAGAAATGGTTCTGGAATATTGGGTAAAAATCAAAGCAGAGAAGGTGTCCCAAAAAAGAAAATGAATCACTCAGAGACTGTGAATTTACTAATTATTTTTTACATGTGAAACATTTAAGATTTTTAAATATCTAGGTTCTTTTAATTATGAATGAATACCATCTAATGGGTCAGTTTAATGTGTCTGGGCTAGGCCTCATGCATAGGACTATGCATATAGAAGCTCTTCTTTACGACTTTTTAAAATTGATTATTTGCACATATAAAATCAGAAAATATGGGTTTATTCACATGCAAAGTCATTTTGGCAGGTATATTGTTTGAAAACAAAAATACTTCCACCATATCCTTTTATTTTTAAATTAGTAACTAAATATATTTGTATGAAACCTCACTCTAGATCCACTGATTTAGTAGACTATACTGAAAGCATATGCATATGCCCTCACCCTTACACACATAGACCCACAAAAATTTTTTTATTTTAGGAAGTTGATATATGAGTCTTTCAGGAATCTAAATATCATCAACATCATGCAAGTACTAACAGTAGCAGTTATGTTTTTATTTATCTCATCATTTGGCCTAATTTTCTCAACTAAGAGTTCTATATTTCTGAAAGTTCTATATTTCTATATTTCTGAAAAATAAACAAGAGAGGATAATATTTTTCATGAGCTTATCTTCTTTGGGGAGCTTTAGTTTACCACTGAATTTGTGCATTGAGATGTCATTTGACCTCTCTGGAAAAAAAAAAAGAACAATTTCTTTATTTCTTGCTGTTCCTTTGAGACTCAAATGAAGTAAAATATATGATAAACTTTAAAACCTTGCAGAAATATGAAGCGATATAAGTGATATTTACATTACTCAGACTCCCTAATTACTCAACATTCTGCCTTCTGAATAATTCAGTAGAAAGTTAATTCCACTAACTATGCATTGTTTTTAATTATTAGTCATACCACATCTTAATTAATCTTGTCTTACAATTGTATTTTAAACTTCTTGACAAGGAAAATCACCTAAAAATAATCAGTCATCAGTTACAGATATAAATATGTTATTTTTCTATCTTTCTATACAGTTATCTATCCATCTGTCTGTCTATCTAGAATGAGAGAGACAGAGAAAGAGTGAATGAGAAAGTTTGAGAAAATACTGCAAGACAGTGTTTTAGGTGCTAAGATATAGACATTGTGATCATACACCTTCAGGGAGTTTACATTTTAGTGTAAGAAGACAGAAAATTAAAATTTCAGTACATAAGTTAAGGCACTGATACACCCTATGAAGAATACAACATGTAGGAAGTAATATAAATGCAGATGAATGAAGTGGTTTTGTTAGCAAAAGTGGTCCGGGAAGGATTCTCTAAAGAAGGGTCATTTGAGTTGAGACATGAGTTATAAAAAGGAAACCTAAAGAAGTAGCAAATGCAAAAACCCTGGAAAGGAAATGTTTGGCATATTTTAATAAGAACAAGAAACCAGAAATGCTAAGAAATGAGAAACAAGGAATGAGAAACTCACTACTGGAAGATGCAATTGGACAAAATAGGTAGATAAGGGCCAGGGCATAGTAACCTTTCCCACATAATGGTGGAAAGGCATTCAAAAAGCACAGGCTTTAAAGTCAGATTCTGCTTCAAACTACACCACTTTCTAGTCGAAGGTTTTGACAGGTTCTATATAAATAACATTGTGAAAATGAAACATTTAGAAGCAGATACAAATAGAGTATCAAGAAATGTTACTCTGCTTCCCATCTATTCACTTTCTTTCATTAAGTGCTTGTTGGCTAATTGATTAGAACAACCTACCTCAAATATTTTCTACTTTAATAAAGTTGATCATCTGATTCCTCTTCACCTTTAAAAAATAACTTATTTATTGATTTCTTTATTCTTCATTAGATCATTGTGGAATACTTAAAAAATTTTTTTCATTTTGTTTCATTCTGGCATACTGGGGTCTTGGGTGGTTCTAGTTGACCAGCTTCCCTGGGGATGCATTTTCCCCTTCAGTCGGATTTGCTTCAAAGATAAATCGCAGACACCATCCAACGCTCGAATGGTTTATTCTGGCAGTGCTCTTGTAAGACCAGTAGCGGGAGCAGGCCAATAGCATGAGGCAGATAGAGTCAGGAGGTCAGATGACCCACTAACTGGGAGGGTCTCTATTGGGAGACCATTCTCAGAATTTGGGGGATTCTTCCCCCTTTCTTATACTTGTATTCAGTCCAGGTCAGTTACCAGGTGTTTCTTTCATAAAGAGAGTTAAAGTTATTCATATAAGAGTAAGCTTTGTGTTAAGGTTCATGAATGTTGGATCTAGGCTGAGATGGACATATTTTTAGGGCAACCAGGATTTTTAGGTCCCATTTTCATAAAGAACAATCCTGGTAATCCTTGGGCCAGGGTTAGAAATCCCCAGGCCAGATATCAACCTGTTGCTACATAACAGATACTATTGGTACTATGGGATGTTTGAGTGGGCATTATGGCTATCATTAATCTTATAGCCATGGTAAGTCTTTTACATTGTACTACCCATTTGAAATTCCACTCCCCCCCCATATTTAATTGCCAGACCACTTGTTGCTATATTTGTTCTTCAGTTAACTAAATTCAGTTGAAAAATATCATATATATTCCTTATGTTATGGGTCTTTGGATATCTTATCATAGATAACTTGCTCCTCGTTTGAATATATAGATTTAAACTGATATTTTGGGGTATAAACTTAGCAATAGGTTTCTTAAAGTGGGCTGTCCGATTATTCAAGTTTTGATATTTAGACAGATTTCATCATAAGAACACAATTTTGGTCTTCAACAATAAGAATCAAAAGAACACTTAAGAAAGTTCTAAGTGAAGAGAGATGGTTAATACAAAGTAAGTATAAATGTAATGCAGAGGGCTGTCTCCGTAAATTCTCAAAGTAAGTGACATGCATCTGCTACACATCCTTTGCAATACTGTCCCTCATCTCTTTTGTTGAAGAGTGTGGAGAAAGAAATAAAAGTTAGAAAGTATGGAAGATTGTCAGAAAGAGTTAAAAGGTTACAAAGTTTATTTTACAGAAAACTTTTCTGTGGTGTTTGTCCTAGACCTGGCCTGAGGTGTTATGATGAAATGTGTTTTTCTGGGGTCAGGCCCAACAATTGTGATTACTTTAACAGATGCTTCTGTTGCAAATGTAATGGTGCCTACATTTTGAAAAATATCAACATAGTGGGAAATAACTGCATCCTATGTGAAAGACATAAATTGTTACCAATGCAGAAAGGGTAAAGAAAAACTATTACATTGAATTTCTAAAGAAAAATTGAAAAATTTAGAGGCTGCTTCCAGGGACCCTGTGGGCAAATATCAAGAATGTCATTTGGAAAAGATTTATGAAACATCTATCAGTGCCCCACAGGCATTAGCATCCAGAGTTATCAACAGTACCCCGTTATAGTTTAAAGTAGTAGCTTCTATTCCAAGCACAAAATAGAAGTCTGAAAACAAGTTTGGGTCACTTGTTTGGTCACAAGTTTCAAACACTTCTTTCAAATGTTAAAACCAAGTGTTTCAGTTTGCCCTTCCATAAAAAGAGCCTAATCTCCCAGGATCTTTCAATTATGGAGGATTTAAATGTTGCTAATGGTTTGGTTTTAAGGAAGTTCCTTTTTTTGTTTGTGATTCAGAATCTAGCTGTGGGCGTTGGATGAGATTGCATTGGGAAACCATGCTATGGGCAGTTATTATACGTGCTCTGCCAAATGTTTTACACTGTTCAGTGAGGCAGATATAATCCCACCAAGTTTGTCTATCAAAAAATGAGTCTTTATGTTTGCTCTCCTTGTATTCTTGGGAAATTCAGGTTATATGAGCTCTCTAAAGCATTAAAACCTCATGTGGTTAGTGTATTCTCATGTGCATTTCCATCTTAGTGTTGTTTTATAAATCTTCTATTTGTCAAAGTGAGGCTTGCATAATCTCTACAAGTTCTTATCCTTGCTGTTTAAATGGCACAGAATAACCCTGGGGTGAAACACTGGTTACCTCCTGTTGGTAACCAGAGGGTGCTTATTCTTCTTCACCCAATTTTTAATAACAAGAAAGAGATAAAAGAATTTTTAGGTATTTTGTGTCCCAAATCAACATCCAGTGGGATAAATTTAGTCTTATCAATGCCTGAGATAAGGTATAAATAATGATACTGGTCATCCAAAATGAGTTATTTATATTCCCCTTTTTTGTTAGTTTCAGAAATGTTTTTGGAAAGTATATAATTAATGGCAATATATTTTTTCCCGGAAGCTGATGCACAAATGATTTCTATGTTTAATAATTGCAGTATATTAGATTAAGTATAACCGGAAAATGACGTTATCATCTCTTTCTCTAGCTGGTATTAAACGTCTACTTGGTCTAGTAAATTAAAAATTTGACAGTGTTAGGGTTTATGTGGTATTGGAGAGATGTCCTTGTTCTTTGGCTCTTAGCTTGGAAGAATTGCAAGCAGGGCTGGTACAATGGAGAGATGAAACATGCAAAGCAATTCCACACAAACAATCTTTATTGCAAAGCAATATATCAGGCACCAAGTAAAGTACTAACTTGAAAGAAATAGTAATGGTCATCCTCTTCATTGTAGCTATATTCTAGATCAGAAATAAATTTATACATAATTAAAATAGTAAGAAATTTAAAAACTAATTTTGATTGAATGTTCACCTGAAACAATCATTGCAAGGCCCTCTAAAGTTATCTTATTTTTTAATCCTAAGAAATGTTCCATGATTACATTCATATAACATTATTTGCTATAATTCAATATATGAATTGATGTAAATTAATGTACTATTATATACTGACAATGCTGAAATTCAGAAATATGTAAGTATTCACATAATGAATAAGTTGTGGTACATAGTTTCAAACCTTGATAGTTAATAGTTCTGATGGCAGCATGCTTTCCTCTAGACTGCATTCCTTTGTATTATAATATATGGTGATAAACTAAGAATGTGAGAGTTCTGATCAATAGTGTAATGCAAGCGAAAGCATATTGTTGTGGGCATAGTGAATGAAAGCAATTGCTCTTCTATCTGGAAAATTTAGAGAAGGCTTTCCCTCAAAGTGTCAATTTTATTTACACATGAAAACATGGTTTTATCTAACACTTCCTTATCTTACTTCACTGCTCTTAAACCTAGCATAGGTTTGGATTGAAATGAATAGAGTAGGTCTGGATTGAAATGGCAGGGAACTTTAACTTTATGTGTGACCCTATTGAAATACTTTTGGAGATACAAAAAGGGCTGAAATATTGCATAAGCACTGGAAACAAGGGAGCTAAGTCTGATTTCTGCTAAGCCTAGTGTAAGATTGCTATAGTCTTGAAAGAGGGAGGGAAAAATGTATAGACAGGGATAAAGGATAGATTTTCAGCCTCCCCACCAAAGACATATGGAAACCTTGCAGTCAAAAGAGCAGCAATCATCAACCAAAATATACAGGTCCAAAACACTTGAACCCCATGAAAGATTCTGCACTATTAGAGGAGAACATTATTGTTCAAGGTAAAAAGGAGGAGAAGCATGTCTTTAATAAGACTTACTAAAAGACACACAAGTGAATTGTAAAAAATAAGTTTTGATTACAAATAAAATATGATAAAGAATGTAATATATAAAACCTGAGATTAAAGGTGAAATAAAAATACTGATACAGAAGAAAATAAAATTTAAATAGTAAAACTGAGGAGATTAAAAGCAGAAAAACAGAATTTAAGATGCCGAAAACAAAGATGCAAAACTATGAACTAATATTTAAAATTTGATAAGATTGTGCTACATATTTTACTAGCATTTCCTCAGTTAATAAGCAAACCTCTTGGTAAAGAAGGTAACATTACTCTTTATTTTATAAACCAGCAAAGGGTGAAGCTCACAGAAACTAACTTGGAAGGCAAGACACAGTGACACAATCTGTAGCAATCTGGTTAACAAAAGAATGCTCTTACCATTTTGCAGTATTCTCTTACATGTTTAAGGAAATCTTCCATACTGCAGAATAATTGGCTAGGAAAATAAAGCAAAGAAGATCAGAGAACCAAATAAAAATATAATCAAGTTTTGTTGAAAATTGATAAGAAACTAAAAAAGGTAAGCAAGTGCAATAATAAAGACACTGTAGGGGGAAAAAAACCTTTAGAATTATGTAAAGAACGTATGTTGGCAGATTGAAACTACTCAAAGTATGAAACACAGTTAAGACAATGTGATTAATGCTTAGAAAATTCCTGGTAAATGATTTATTTCAAGATAAAAGCAAATTCCTACCAGACATAAAGAAAAAACATAAAGACACCAAATATTAGATAGAGGTTGCTGTGCATTGAAAGGAATGTTTATGAATAGAGAACCTAAAATTCAATAAAAATTTTTTTTTAATTATGAAGCAATTAACATTCTCATATATATAAGGACTTGTGTTCTTACAGAAAAAAATTACTCAGAGATATGTCAATGGATAGATTGTTCAAGAAAAAGAAATAATTCAAAAATAAGTAAATTATGATATAAATATTTAGAGATGAGATTAACACCAAAAAACAAAATAAAATCTAAATGTAAATCAATAAAATGAATTTACTGAATGAATTTACTCTGAATATATATTTGTAACCTAATGCTGAAATCTAAAATAATTATTAAAGTACATGTATAGCATAAAAACTTGCAAGCTGGTTCATAATTTTCAAATTTTATTAACAAGGACAACAGTTTTCTGGCAGAGTGTGTGTATTTGGGATTGGGAAGTAATGTGTAACATATTGAAGACATTAATAAATGCAATCACATGGTCTTTTCTTGTTTAGCATTCCATCATCTTTATCTCCACTAACTTTGTGGCTAGTTTTCAAATAATCCAGATTATTTGAAACCCAGTTTCATATTTTAAGTCATGATATGGCTTTCTGATATCTGGTTTTCACACACACACACTCCTAAATTGCATGGCTCTGTTATAATAGAGAAAATCTGAGTATCTATTTTAAATCATTATAGACATGGAAAAATTAAGATTTTTAAAAAATAGAACATCATAGATAGAATCATTGGGTTTTGGAAGGAGATTAAATTTTATGTAGATGCACACTTAAGATAGAGAAGAAGGGGAAAAGCCGAGTTTTTCAAACTAATTTTACTTTTGTTAAAAAAAAAGAAAGGTTAAAATTCCAGCTATAGTTCAGTGAATATTAAGTCTATACTATCCAACTTTCTTGATGGATAGAAGCACTAAATTTAAAATGTTAAAACCATAATACCTGAAAGAAAATATAATGGAGCATTTATATAACTTTCAGGTGGTGAGAAACTAAGCAGAAATCAAAAAGGAAAAATGATATATTTGAGTACATAAAAATGCCAACCTTCTAGATGTCAAAAACAAATAACATTAAAAGGCAAACAACAAACTGAAAATATTTGTAAGACTGGTGACATAGTGTTGATTTCTATGCTATGCACATATGCCATGGAAATAAAACTATCAAATGCCAAAATTAAAAAAAATAGGCAAACTAAATGAACAGAAGAAACACAAATATATCAAAAAATTTATACTCATGACCAAAGAAATTCAAAATTAAACTTTACACTCGTTTAGCAATTCTGTGGGCATGTATCACTCACAGTATTGACAAGTATCTGCAGTTATAAATTCACACACAATACTAAGGAGGAAATAGATCATTACAATCTTTTTGGAAAGCCATCTGGCAATTTGTGCAAAAGAGTTCAACATGTTTTCATTGTTTGATGCAAAAATTTTACATCTAGGAACATAATTTAGGATATAGCACAGTAGAGAATATATTATTTATGTTGCTAAAACAATGTAAGCAATTTAAATGTCCGACTATATAGCCTAGTTAATTTTAATAATATTAACATAATAATTTATATATTAAAATGTCATTTACTATTTTATTTCTTTATATATATATTCTTTCATGAATCCTCACACCAATCATGGAATTTAGATATTAATAACTTCACTTTGAAAATGAGAATTCAAGCTTTGAGAGATGAAATGGCTCATTGAAAAGTTGCATGGCTACTTATTAGCAAACTTGTCATGTTTTGTTGCAGGATATAGGAGTTCACCATTCAGTGTATTGGAATTTTTGTGAGACTATTCATTGTGATACTCAAAAAGGCCATCTCAATGAAGCACTCTGAGCCCCTATCTGTGTATTTTGATCCATTCTCATGGCCACATTATTTTTGCCTCTAATTGAGTGTGGCAACTTTGGAAGTGCAATGATATTGGAGTTATAAAAAGATTGTCAAAAAATCAGTATTTGTCTTTAGATGTCTTACAGAAATTCAGAGAGCAAAGATAGTGTCTATGAGCCTCAAAAATACTCTAAATAATCTACAACCAAGAAGCCCTTTACTCACAGTTTTTGTGTGCCTATGCATTATGTGTGTTATCTGGTGCTACGGATACAAAAGAAAATGGGCCTTATCCCTGCTCTCAAGAAAGTTACAGACAAGCCAACTCAGTTAACATACAGTTAAACAAGTGTGTGAGATAAATTTAAATAATATGGATGAGCATAATATTTTATCTATAGAAATTGATTTAAAAATTAGCAGCTGTACCTCAAGTGGTGAGAATCTGTATATTGCAGAGAAAATATCCAAGTATAAATGAAAAGAGAAAGGGAAGGGACAACTGATACTGTATTAAAGTTAGGAACTTTTCTTTGACAAGATAATACTAACTAAATATAAGCAATAAGGATTATGATATTTACAAGCCATTAAGCTCATAAAAGACATATTCTGATATATAAAGAACTCTTAGCAATTAATAAGAGAAAGATAGATAATTCAGGCCAAGGTGCTAGGATTCCTTGAGCCCAGGAGTTCAAGAGCAGCTTGGGTAACAGCAGGACCCATCTCTACAATAAATAAATAAATAAATAAATAAATAAATATATAAAAACCCTAGCCAGGCCTGGTGGTGCACACTTGTACTCCCAACTTCTCGGAAGGATGAGACAGGAGGATCGCTTCAGCCCAGGAATTTGAGGCTACAGTGAGTTATGGTAACATCACTGAACACTGAACCTGGCAACAGAGCAAAACCCTGTTTAAAAAAATAATAGACAATTCAAAGAAACATAGACAAAAGACATGAACCAACACTTCACAAATGTCCCATATCATATTAATAAAACAATTGTTTAATCCTATTAGCTATAGAGAAAATTCAAATTAAAACCACTGAGAGATCACAATACATACCCACCAGAGTTGCTAAAATTTTAAAAGACTGGAATTATAAATGGTTGGCAAAGGTATGGATCAATTAGAATTCACCTACACTATGATAGAATGAAAACTGATACAACCACTGTAGAAAACTGGCAGTAATCTAGCCTATCAGAATATATGCACATTCAGCATCTTCATTCTTATATTAATATGCATAAGAAGACATATATGAGAGTGTCTATAATAGCATTATTCATCACAGCATGCATTAGAAACAATCCAAAGTCCAACATGGGCTTAAGGAATGAAAAATTAATATTTGGGATATTCATCTAATGTGCTATTGTATAGCCATTAAAACTAGTATATTAGTAGTACTGCACTTAATGACTTATGTGAATCTCCCATGCATGCATATTATGTCAAGCATAATAGTGAATGAAAAAGGCCAGTTATAAAAGGTTATATACTATATAATTTCATTTTTATAAAATTTAAAACAGGCAAAAGTAATCTATAATATTAAATATCAGGCCATCTCTAGGATGGTAGGAAGGCAGTGATTGGTAGAGAATATAAGTGGGCTCCTGAAATACTGGTAATATTCTATTTCTTAATCTCAGTGGGGGGTTACATGAATGAAATATAATTCATCAGATTATGAGCTAATGATTTATGAAGGTATCTCATAGACTGTACTTCAATTAAAAAGTTTATTTTAAAAAGCAAATTATGTTGTGCAATGAATATCCTTGCTAAGACATCTCAGGGTATCTCTCTCAATATTTATGTAAGATAAAGCTCAAACTGCAGTCCTTAAGTACAAGCTATAAATATTTTCAAACCTGGTGATAGATATTATTTTTTTCCTGGAATTTAACCTGCTATTTTTTCTGTCAGAAATTAGCCCATTTTTCCTCATGCATTCATCAGTTCTGATTATTAGAATTGTTTTTATCATTGCTGATTTATTTGATAAGTAAATATTTGTGACATTTTTATTAACCATTTACTTTTCTTATTTTCACCTATATGTCTTATAATACTTCTGTGTTTTTCTCTTATGTTCATTTTCGCTCTACAAAGATTTATTTGGCATAGGATATGATACCAATATCCAACATAATTTTTCCATATCCATTACTAACCAATATTTAATCACTATTTATGAAAAAATCTATTTTATTTCATTGATTTGAATATTCATGTTTACTACACATATACTCAGTAGGAATATAAACTGATACAACCACTCAAGAAAACTGTTTGCAAATTACTTTGCTTCATTGATCTAAATAAAAAATACCTCTTCTTTCACTAAACCGTATACTGCATTTGATAATTATAAAATCAGATTTGATTTCTCTAAAATCAATTCAATAAAAAGGACTATTATGTGTTTAATATGTTATATATGTGTTGTCCTTGTTTTCTTGCCTTCCTATTGAGTGAGGAAGCCTGACCTAGAAAGACAGAAGGTGCAACCCTAGGCAGTGCTCACAAAGTCCCTGATAACAAGTAGGTTTTGTAGAGAATTCTGATTCGATGATGAATTGAAGTGATCACAAAGATAGGTGTCTCCTGACCAGTGCGTGCACACAATGGGAATCATATCATTCTTATAATTGAAATATTCATGCCAATGTGATGAGACTAAAATTAGCAACAAATAAGTTCTCCCAAGATTTCCTCTTTATCTTCATAATAAAGCAAATTCTGCCCACTCAGTTTCTTCCTTTCCTCTGACTTCCAAAGTGGGTCATGCCTTGTCAAAATCATTTTGAGAATTTTTGCTATGCGAGATAAGAATGAAGGGGCAGTGAATAACAAGATGATTTTGAGTTAGGCCTGAGGGAGTGTGAGGAATAGACAGAAGACTAGCTGTTAGGGAAATGGATGAGAATACCAAAAAATGTTTTAAGGAATATTTCTATGATCTCTTCACAACATCTGTAAAATGCATACTATGAATTCGAGTTATTTGGAAACTGATTTTTGGTAGCCAAATCACTTTGATTGCAACACTGTTTTGAGACTGTCACTTGAGCAGTGTGGAACAAGTTCACAGGCTTGAATAATATAGGATTTTAATATTTATTCATAGGAAATAATCAAGGGTTGACCACTAGCCAGGGTTTTTCTTACCTATCCAGGAATTTTATTTGGAGATCCACAGGGAAGGTAGAATCTTCAAGCAAACAAATTTAAAAGACAGAGATTTAAAGCAACATTTTGAAAACAAGGGGGATTATCAGTAAAAGTGTTCAAGTGTGCGATTGAAAGGATATTGAAATGCATATTTTGCAAACGAAGTCACAGTATATAAGGTAAATATTTATGAAGGAACTCACAAACACAGTGGAATAAAGAAGAGTATGATATTGAAGAGGCCATGAAATTTACTCATGGAAATAATAAAACAAGGGTATTTCTTGTTAGCTCAGTGAGCTTTGTTTTGTTTGTTTTAATATGTGATATAAAATTCCAATGATTAGGCAGAAGGTGATGTGATTTTTATTGGTCATGGCTATACGAGTATTTCGCATGTGCTCTTTGCTCTTCTGTTATAGGGATCATAATTATCAAAACTGGAAGACTTTGGTATGTGTAGTATATAAGCTTCAAAGTTGTATGTGAATGTTCTACTTATGCTTCTTAAAATATAAAAAGTTCAAATTAATCAGCTTGACAAATACCAGTCACCCCAGTTAGTTACACTTTTTGAAATATTCACATTTCCAAAATCCTGATACTTTATCAAAGAATCTGATTTTTCTAACACTTTGAAAAGCAAAATTAAGCAAAGACAGAAATGGTTGCTTGGCTTCTTAAGGATATATGTAAGTGTATTTATTTCTATATGCATGTGTGTGAGAACACATTTGATTCATTTTTCCTTTCTGTATTAGTTAACACATGGAAATAAGTAAGAATCTAGCTGAACACTTGCCAAAGCTTCCAGGGAAATAATAGATTTATAATATAACATGAGGTGAGAATAATAATGTTCTGACTTATCTTAGGTGCAATCTAAATCTTTTGTTAAAGGGAATGTATAACAGATTTAAAAATACAAATTATTAAGATTTTTCATTGGATATTTTAAAATAGAAGTGTCCATTTAAATGTAAATAACTCATAAAACTTAATGAAATTAATTTAATAAATCATATATTCAATCATTTAGGTATAAATTATACAGTTCGCTAAAATTTCAAGTCACTTAATTTTCAGTGTTGGAATACTTACAGATAACATTTTTAGTATTTTAGCATCACTATCCTCTTTTCAAATACTTAATTAATTAAAATACAGAGCATACATCTAAGCAACGATGAATTTATTATTATATGAATAGAACAGTGGGCATTTTAAACACTTAAAATGAAGAATTCTAATAACTAAAATAACACCCAGATTTGGCCTTTATACCGGTGAACTATGTGGTTGCATCACAGTTTACCTTTCTAAGGGTTTATGAGAATATATTTTTTCTTGGTATTGTTATAATATCTTGGGGATCATAATAATGTCTTCTGTGATTCAAAATACTTCAACAAGTTCAATGTACTATTATGCATGTGTTCCTCAGATGAAGACATCCCTCAAGTTGAGGATATTTAGCATTTTAATACTACATCTGTTATCGGTATCTCAACCAAGGCTGGACACTTTGATAATTGATCTGCTAAAAGTCAAATATGGGTTTTTATTTTTAAAGTTTAGTAACTCATTGACTTGTATAAATGATAGATATTATTTCCCATTTGTGAAAAATATTTAAGAAATAAGGATTGGCTAAAATTACTTTTAAAGGCAGTCTACCCGTGTGTAAAGCAGATTAAGAATCAAATGAATTATGCACTCTTAACATTTGGAATGGTATAATAGGCTGAATCTTACAGTTCTGTGGATCATGACTCTTGTTTGCCTGATGCAAGCTAAAATGGTAAATATATCCAATCTCTGAAATTTCAATGTTTCCCTTGAAATGTACCTTTTATGCAAGGTAATGATTTGAACATTTTAAAGAACAGAGAGCTGACATTTCCTTAAACCTACAGAAAATGTTTCTGAATTTTTCTTTTGTGATTGCTTGCTAATACATTTTTATTTATTATGTATATATAACAAAATTTGAATTGAAACGATGTTTTCAATTTGGTAGTGAGGTTGCATGAGGAATAGCTAACCCTCAGTCACTTCAAAATTTTAACAGCCCGCTGTTATCTCCTCAGTAGAATACAATAGTTGTGCATGAAAATGTTGTCTTCGGTCAAAAGAGAAACTACCTCTCAAGAAAAGCTAATGAATATGAACCATATATTCATAATGAAATAATCTTGAATTTTATGTAGAATCACACAGTATTTTTACAGAAGTTAATATTTTTGTATTGTTTAATAGTCTGTATGATTATTTTCACGATAGGAATTGCTTTACATGGACCTAATTCATTTTAGATGTTGTGTTCCCATCACTAAGTCAGGGAATGTGCCTCTGACAGTTCAAACAGCAGTGAAATGCACCTGTGATTTTATGCACTTCTAATGTACACTTATCAGCTAGAACAGAATTCAGGAGACATGACTTCTCAAAGACAAATGAGACTACAAAAAAAGCAATTTTGCTTCAGAGGCAAAGTGAAAAAGAGCCTTCCAGTGTTTGAGTGGCTTTTTTATATGTCGCCTGGAATTCAACTTGATTACAAAAATTTGTTGAAATCTGTGAGGCACTAATCTAAGGGTTATAAATAGGAATGACATATTTTCTGCCCTCAAGCCACTAAAGCTTCTAGCACAAAGGTAATTATAGCAATTATACCAAGGTAGAAGAATATTTTGATGCTTTCCCTAAAGGACATTCAAGCACATTTGAGCTATGGATGGATTTCTGATTTCTTCAACACATACTGGACTTCCTCTGAAATCTAGACAGTAAAATCAGAAGCTAAGAGAAATAAGGAGGACAGGAGAAGAATAAGCAACAGTAATTATTATCTACTTATAGGGAATCTGTTCTTCAAAATAAACAAATCTCTGAATTGATTGATTTTTCACAAGAGCTAAGGAAGTTATTCCAGCAGTAGCCACAGATTTTCTTGTAGTGGATAATACTAAGTCTACTTGAGAATAATGATCTCTTACCAGGTTAGATTGTTCAATAGAAAACAAGTTAGCAAAAATGTATAAATATCTTCTATTTACCAAATCCTGTAAGTGATTACATGACTTGAATTTGCATGCAAAAATAATTCTGTTCTCTTCATAGAACATAATTTAGAGGGTATAGAGAAGTAAGGACAGTGTCTCTAAGAGAACCAACACAACACCTCTTACTCTTTTCCTTATCCATTTATTAGATGACACTCTAGATTCAAAGTCCCAGAAACTGATCTTAAACTAACTTAGTGAAAAAGAGATTTATTATAAGGATACTATCGTTTCAGTAAATTCAAGATCATTAATGTGTTGGCACTTGGCAATACAAACATGACTATTTCTCTTTTATCTGTTTCTTTTCTTTTTTATCAGCATTATAACGTTGACTACTACATACTGCTTTATTTCTTTCATTTTATTTTTTACTCAGTTTTCTTTGGATTTATCTTGTTCTATTTTTTTAAAAAAAGATACTTAAATTGAATGCTTAGCACATATATTGTCAACTCTTCAGCTTCCTAATAAATGTATTAAAAGCACAGTTCATACTGTATCTCACAAGTTTTGGTATCTAAAGATGCCATTGTCATTCATTTTTAAGTATTTTATGATTTAGGGTCTATTCTTTAATCTATGTATTATTTTTTTAAAAAATGTTTGTTAACTTCTAAATGTATTGGGTATTTCTCTGTATCTTTTTAAAATACAATTTCATTGGTTTCTAATTGAATTTTGGTCAGAGGATGTGATCTGCGGGAAATGGAATACGTATTATGTTGATGGGTTACTTTTGTCACCTGGTTAATTTTAATTGTATGAATCTTTCAATTATATGGCTTTGATTTTTATTGAATTAAAGCATCTACTTTAAAAGTTTATATTTTAATATAATTAATTTATATGGCACCTTTAAAAATGATTTAGGAAGGAAAGAACATAAATATTCTTACAAATATTGTTTAAAGTAAAGAGAAAAGCATTACTTCCTACTCTATTTGATAGCCTTATATTTCTTTTGAATAAATCCTCCAAGAAAGATTAAAAATGTATTGTTACCTTTCTTCCTTGCTTTCCTTTTAGGAGCAATTACTGATATAAGTTTGTATGTATATAATTAATATGTCTTTTCATGTTAACTTTGAGGAGACCTTGCTTCTTCTTAAGATTCAAAATTAAGTACTGTATGGTATTAAATTATAAATCTTGAAACTCGAGTTTAACTACTGGCTCAGATGTCATCTAGCTGTCCAAACTAAAATATCTAAATGTCAATTCTCTGTAAAGTATCAGTCATGCAGCTGAACTAAATTCTGTAAATTTTTTTCCAGGAAGAACTGAACCCCATTATTGTTACCCCACCGATCCAAGCTATTGATCAAGACCGAAATATTCAACCACCATCAGATAGGCCAGGAATCCTGTATTCCATCCTTGTTGGTTTGTATCTGCTAACATTTTACACTATCAGTTATCATTCTAGAATCATGTAGAAAAAAATTTTCTCGAATCAAAGGAAACACTTGTAATAACAAAGTTCTTATATTATTGTAAATGATTGTTACTTTATTTATAAACAATTTTAAAGTAATACTTTAAAGGTTTTTCTTCTACACAATTAGTTTGAGTGAAATGTACAGAAGAACAAATGAAAAAATTTCTATGGAAGAAGCAAAATAATTTAAAATAATAGGATATCTATCTTCATATTGGTAGTTTTTTCCATATCAACTTATAAATATTTCTTTAGGATCACATTTTAAGATGAAATGAAGAACTTACATTCTGCTGGTATTTTATCATTGGTTCGATACTACACAGAATTCTGGTAATATATGAATGAATTAAATAAGGGCTATTTTAGAGCCCTTATTTAAGGGTACACAGTACATTATACCCTTGGCTATTTTTTTTCTTGAAAAATTCCACAGAAGCTGTCCTATTTCATCCTTATGCATATACTGCTAATTGTACCAAAAGCAAACTGATAAAAAATTGATTATGCTGCTCTTCTCCAATTACTTTTGCTAAAATATGGATGTGGCTGATTTGCAAGGTTCATAGCCTCTAGAGAGACAGATGCGAGACATACCATACATCCTGTAATGAAGAAGGGGCCTCTTTTGAAGCTTCCTTGAAAAATAACTTCAATGGAGGTCAGCATTAGCCCTCAACCCCTTTCTGTCCTCTTGTCTCCAGCCTGTGTGCATATATACATGCTTAACAACCAGCAGACATTTGATAGATTCTAAAATATTATACTGTATCTTACTTAGAAATATTGTTTATAAAGAAAACTCAAGTAATTCTGTTTCAAGTTTTTGGTCTTTATAATGACACATATATCATAAGCCAGTTGCAGAGATGAGAATGTTACAGTTTTAAAAAGCTCTTGTAAACATAGCCTCTTTTAAGTCTGTAGAGATCTTAGCATAGATAACAGGAAATAGGCATCATTCATTTCATTAACTGAAGGTTTGACAGTATGTCATTTACTGTTCTAGATGCTGAAGATACAAAGATGAGAGATAAATATTCTAGGTTAGGGAGGGGTGGAGTCTGTGGCTAGAAAAATATGAAAAGAGAAATTGAAAGACATCATTTTAGGGACTGTCAATAAAGATTGAACCACATATCAGGTGGGCTCATGGGAGGACAGCATTAAGCATTTCTAAAAGAATTGCTTAGAAAGAGTGATTTTAGCAGAAAGACTGGATTTCCAGGTAGAAAAGGTAAGAAAAATTGTCTAGATAGATAGCACAGCATGTGTAAAGGCCAAAGGACAAAATTTAAGGATAGACTTGCAAAACCACGCTACTTAGGGTAGACTGGAACCACTGGTGTTCATGTTTCTCTCTCTTTTATAAATTACATTTATTCTTTCTTTCAACAAAGGAGTACCTACACTGTGGAGTGAGACAAATTCCTGACTTTTGGAGCTGGTTTTCTGGCAGTGGAGATAGGCAATAAACAATTAATATAATAAATAAGTGTTTACAATAGATGAGAGAAAGTTGTAAGTGATATGGAAAAAGAAATGAGCAGAGGAGTGGCATTGGAAGGACAGAAGGAGGGTGGCAGTATACTTTGCAGTATTAAATAGGATCGTTAGCATACGCCTTTTCAGAAGTTGGGATATTAGCAAAGGCTTATGGAAGTTAAGGGGGTGATCAATGCTGATAACTGAGGGAAGAGTTTCTAGGCAGAGATAAAAGCTGGAGACTGCTTAATGGGTTTCAGAAGCAACAAGGAGGCCAGTAGCACCAGAGAGAAGTGACTGAGATGAATATAGAAAGGTGTAAGATACCAGGGGGCCAGAAATCGTAGAGCCTTATAGGTTATTTATCTGCTTTGTCTTTTTCTCTGAGTAAAATGAGGAGCCAGCGCAGAAATTTGAACAGAAAAATAACATACTGATGTTAAGTTCCATCAACCTACAAATATAGGATAATAGATAGATGGTCCTAAAAATGGATATAACATCTTACAATAAATTTCCTCTCACAGCTAAGTTAAATAAAATGATATCATTTTATAGTTTTCATATTTTTAGATGGTACAGCATTGTAGGGATTAAGAGTATAGTCTCTGAAATTGTGCTGTCTAGGACATGTGCACTCACATACATACACACACACACACACACACACACACATATATACACACCCCTATCCCTTGTCCTGAGATTTCCATAGCTCTCACTTCACCTACTTTGTTAAAACTCTTAATTTTCCTCAAGTCCACATAAATAATTCTGAATACATGTGCTCTTCAGAGCCAGCTCTCAATTACCATGTGAGGGCTTCTCTCCAGCTTGTACTTTTTATGGGTAGTCTTCTGTTTACCAGATGTGAGGATATGGATGCTGGTGTCTGTGAAAAGGGCATCCAAGGGATGTTGCCAACCTCTTCACTCTTACTACTACTATTATGCTCAATGGTAGAATCATAGACTAACCAAAAAAGCTTTAAAGGAAAAGCTAGAGAATGATGTCCATAGGGCATATATAAAGCTTCAACATATTTCTGGAAATCTAGAAAGACAACAGCAAGAATTGTGCTGTGTGTATGTTCAGGAAATGCCTGGAAAGGCCCTAAACCTTCATCTCTAGCTGACCTTGAGGCTCTGCAAAACCAGTCAGTGAAATTTAAGATGGAACAATACCTTAAACCAACTAGACCTAACAGATATCTGAAGAACGCCCTACCCCCAAAACATAGGAATATACATTCTTCTCAAGTGCACCTAGAATATTCTCCTGTATAGACAATGCTAGGCCATAAAACAAGTCTCATTAAATTTAAAATGATTAAAATCATGCAAACTATATTTTCTGACCTCAATGAAATGAAATTAGAAATAAATAATAAAGAAAATTTTGGAAATTCACGAATATGTGAAAATTAAGCAGCACTCAAATAACCAGTCACTCGAAGAATTAATCAAAAAGGAAATTAGCAAAATACTTTGAGATAAATAAAAAAATGCACTGTGACAAAACTTATAGGGTGCAGACTAAGTGATACTTAGAGTGAGATTTATAGTTGTAAATACCAGTATTAAAAACAAAAGAAAAATCTCTAATCAACAATGAATTCTCTCACACAAAGATACTGGCAAAGGTTGAGCAAACTAAAGTAAAGCAGGCAAAAGAATAGAAGTATCTAATAATAAAGACCAGAATGAAAATTGTTAAAACAAAGATTAGAAAAACAATATAGAAAATCAATGAAACCAAAACTTTATATTTTTAAAAAATCACCAAAATTGACAAAGCCAGCCAGGAATAAAAACCTTCTAACCCCAGTAAGAATGGCCTGTATCAAGAAATCCCAAAACAACAAATGCTGGTGAGGATGTGGAGAGACAGGGACACTCCTACACTGCTGGTGGAACTGCAAAATTAGTGCAACCTTTGTGGAAAAGAATTTGGAGATACCTCAGACAGTGAAAAATAGAAATACCATTTGACCCGGCAATAGCATTGTTAGGCATCTACCCAAAAGAGCATAAGACATTCTATTATAAAGACATCTCTCACCTGAATGTTTATGGCAGCACAATTCACTATTGCAAGGACATGGAAACAACCCAAGTGCCCGTCAATTCATGAGTGGATAATTAAAATTTGGTATATGTTCACAATGGAATATTACTCAATTCTAAAAAACGACAGTGAGCTAGCACCGCTTATATTATCCTGGATTAAGCTTAAGCCCATTATCCAAAGTGAGGCAACACAAGATCAGGAAAATGGACTCCACATGTACTCACCATCAAATTGGTACTGACTGATTAAAACTATGGTGCCCAAATGGTGGTGGTGTTCACCAGGGATTCAGGGGTGGGGGGAGTAGACCCACATCCTAGGGATGTGGTAAGCATTGTGGAGGGGAAGGGCATACCTCTAACCCTTCCTAGGGAGAGGCAAAGATATAAAATGTAACCAAAATGTCAAAAAAAACAAACAAAAACAAAACATTTATGGGGTGTCGGGCAGGTGGGAGGGGGGAGGAAGGGATGGGTATATTCTTACATAATGAGTGTGATGCGCACCACCTGGAAGATGGACACGCTTGAAGCTCTGACTCGGGGGCGGGGAGGGGTGGCAAGGGCAATATATGTAACCATAACAACATTTGTACCCCCATAATATGATGAAACAAAAAAAAATCCAAGAGAAAAAAAAAACAACTAATGGTGTCTGTTTGATGGTCCAGTGCTGGTATTATCTACTACAGCTTCATGAAACCTGGTCAATCAATTATAGCGGATGTCTGCTGCAAACAATTGGATGAAATGATGAGGATGCTTGTGATTAAGCAGCCGAGATTGGTCAATAGAGATAAGCCAATCCTCTTGCAAGACAACTCTCAACCACATATCGCACAAACAACGCTGCTCAAACTACAGAGACTGGACTCGGAAACTCTCTGTCATCCACCGTATTCACTAGACCTTGCAAGGAAAAATATTCAGTTCTCAACAAAGCTGTGGAAAATGCCTTTGGCGATTTCATTACCACTCGCTCTCTAGACTTCTTCGCTGCTGGCATAAACAAGCCACCGTTAAGATGGCAAAACTGTGTTGATAGTTTAGGAGCATACTTTGATTGATTGTACTGCTTCTTGTTTGAGATGTAATAAACTACACTTTTGATTCGAAATCAGAGATTTCATATTTAATGACCTAATAGATTTTTGGCTGAGCTTGCCAGGGGCGGTGAAGGGGTAGTGATGATCATGTCTCAAGGGTTGTGTTTCTCAGTGCCTAGCATTTGAAGAAACTGATTCCATTGCTTCTTGTGCTTTGGGCAACATCCCAGACTTCTTGTTCTCTGCCCTTGTGCCACCTAACTTTGGCTGTCATATCCCACAAGTCTTGTGAAGGGCCTCTCTGTGCCTCCAGCCTCCCCCCCCCACCCCCTGCTCCTAACCCCTCCTCTTTACCTCTCCTGGTGAGGTAAACCTGGAGTTCCGTCAAGGCCATCCACGAGGCCTCCCCCACACTAGAAGTTCAACTCATGTACTCCACACAACTTTTGTCACTTCATTTCCACCGAAATGTCATTAAACACACGTTTCTTTTTTTTTTTTCTTTTTTTCTTTTTATTTATTTTTTTATTTTTTTAATTTCAGCATATTATGGGGGTACAAATATTACGGTTATGTATATTGCCCACGCCCCCCTCCCCCTCGAGGCAGAGCCTCAAGCATGACCACACCCCATACGTTGTACATCTCACTCATTATGTTTGTATATACCCATCCCCTCCTCCCCCCTCCCACCCGCCCAACACCCAACAAATGTTATTCCTGCACGTCCACTTAGGAAACACACATTTCTTATTGAATTTGAATTTATTTATTCATGCACTATACTCCCTCCACTACGAATTTGCCTGCAGATTTGGGGTGGAGGGTACATTTAAGTGAGACTGCATTCACACCGATTGTCCACATATCAAGCGAGCTGACCACAGGGCCAGACATGTCATGAGCACTCAGCAAGTCTCGTTGCCAGCGAGTGAACAACGATTTGACGTGCGGTGCCGTTCAATCCTGAGGAATCCAAGGACACACCCCAAAGTTTTTACTTTCAGGCCCAAGGGCACCCAGAGAGCTCTGTTAGACTAAGCAAAGACTCTTGCTTGACCCTTGAAGAGCTTTGATAAATGCCACAAGCCAATCAGTCCCCAACAGCTGGGCATAAGCACCCCTCACTGCTGCAGCAATGGGCCTAGAGTACTTTTCCTATGAAAACCACAAGGTAGAAATTTGTGAAAGTCCTAAAAACTGAAAATTCTGTAGATCATTCTAAAAGCAATCTATGAAAGTTCGAAAGAAAGTTCTAAAAAATACCTTCATAAAAATTTTATATCCAAGTATTGAAGAAAAACGGGACCCAACACAAAAATAATTCATTTTCATATAAACAGAGTAAAAGACAATCAATCCCTTTCTTTTTCTTCCCAAATCCCTAAGTCCAGTGGAGGAGATAAGATGGGACAGAAATAACCTAGCCCAAGGTAGCGAGGGAAGAATACCCTAAGAGCATTAGTGACCAGGATTAGGAGGCTGCCGAGAGTGGAGGGTGCATTCGAATGGGGTGGCAGAGAGCTTGCTGGAAGGGAAGGCGTTGATAATTAGCCACAGCGTGTTCAAGTGTTGACCTTTTGGTCTTGTCTTAAGTTTGGGGTTATTGGTTTTAACAGGCAGGAATAGATGGCCCCATCAAAAGGGTTTAACTGGAAATAAATTAGTGGAAGGTCTATGTAGAGAGGCATGCAAGGACCAAGCAAAGGGCTAAGGGCCAGCTAAACATGCAGGGCCTGAGGCTGTGGGAGCTGTGCCTAACTGGCAGACGGAGGCAAAGGTGCTGCCAGAGCTGGTGGGAGCTGAGCATTGTCAGACCCCCAGTGTGCAGGGCAGGAGGCCCAGGTGGGTGAGAAACATACCAACTGTGCTCTTCTCCCCTCCTCACCCTCACCAGTGCCTCCTGGTCCTTGACCCACCTGGAGCCAGAGGGCCAGGAAGCCCAGGGAGACATCCTGGTGTCCTACTCCAGGGCAGGGAGCAGGGCAGAGAAGGATGGGGCATGGCCGTCGACGGGGCCTCAAGTGGAGAATAGCCTGGTATCGTGGTGGGATGGGAAATTGGAATTAGATGATGGTTTTCTGTGTAGACCATGTCTCAAGCCCTTTCAATGAGTGGTTCTCAAATAGGAGACATTTTTGGTTGTCACGACTGGGTTGCAGGGAGGCTGCTACTGGCATCTAGTGATTAGAAGCCAGGGATGCCGCTGACCATCCCCCACTGCCCAGGACAGCCCCACAATGAAGAACCCCCCGCCCAAAGTCACTAGTGCCGAGAAACCCTGGGCAGCCTGCCCTGCCCTGTGCGGCGGTTACTAAGAGTGTTGCAGAAGGCGATGGCTGTGAATGCCAGAACCATGCCCGCAGACGTCATTTAAGAAGACATTCTCCACCTGGCGGGAACTCTACGGTGTGCTGAATGCACTTCATACACACATACGTCGTTGTTATCTTTCCTGCCCTTCATGTGGAGAAAGAGAAGCTTCAACTACATCTTCGGAAGAAGAGAGCAGCCGCCTGCTCCAGTGGGCAGGATTCTCTTCCTGTCCCTGCTCCGTCCCAGGAGACCCGAAAAGACTGCCTTTCTGCATGAACCAGCACCCGAGGTGTAACAGAGAAGTAATGAGACTGACTGCCTTTAAATTTAAAAAAATTGTGGCAAAATACACATAACATAAAATGTACCATCTTAACCATTTTTAAGTGTACAGTTCTGAGGCACTAAGTACATCCACATTTTTTGTGCAGCCGTCACCACCATCCACCTCCAGAACTTTTTCATCTTCCCCAGCTGAAATCTACACCCACTGAACAAAACTCCCTATTGCCCCCTCCCCAGCCCCTGGCAGCCACCATTCTGCTTTCTGTCTCTATGACTTTGACTGCTCTTCGTACCTCAAATAAGTGGAATTATATGGTGTTTCTTTTTTTGTGACTGGCTTAGTTCACTTGGTATAATGTCCTCGAGGTTCATCCATGTTGTAGCATGTGTCAGAAGTTCCTTCTTTTTCGAGGCAGAATAATATTCTGTTTGTATGTATATCCATGTACTGTATTGTAACGTATTGTTTATATATTTATCTGTAGATGGAGACTTGGGATGCTTCTACCTCTCAACTATTATAAATAATGCTGCTGTGAACATGGGTGCATAAATATCACTGTGAGAGCCAGCTTTCGATTCCTTTGGGTGTAGGCTCAGAAGTGGAATTGTTGGATCATATAGTAATTCTATTTTTAGTTTTTTTAAAACCACTCTACTATGAATATGTTCCACAGAGACTGCACCATTTTATATTCCCACCAACAATGTGCACAGTTCCAATTTCTCCACATCCTCATTAACACTTGTTATTATTATTTTTTTATAGTAGCCATCCTAATAGGTGTGAGGTGCTATCTTATTGTGGTTTTGATTTGCATTTCTCTAGTGATTAGTGATGTCGAGTATCTTTTTATATGTTTGTTGGCCATTGGTATATCCTCTATGGAGAAATGCCTATTCAAGTTCATTTTTAAACTAGGGTTGTTTTTTCTTGTTGTTGTGCTGTAGGAATTCTTTACATATTCCGGGTATTAATCCCTAATTAGATATATGATTTGCAAATATTGTCTCCCATTCCATGGGTTGCCATTAATTGGGTCCTTTGATGCATAGACGTTTTGAATTTTGATGTAGTCCAACTTATCTATTTTTACTTTTGTTGCCTGTGCTTTTGGTGTCATAGCAAAGAAATCATTGCTAAATCTGATGTCATGAAGCACCCCCCCTATGTTTTCTTCTAACAGTTGTATAGTTTCAGCTCTTACATTTAGATCTTTGATCTATTTTGAACCAGTTTTTGTATATGGTATAAAGTGAGGTTTCAACTTCATTCTTTTGCATGTGAACATTTAATTTTCCAAGCAACATTTGTTGAAGAGACTGTCCTTTCCCCATTGATTAGTCTTGGCCTCTTTTTCAAAAATTAGTTGACCATATATACAAGAGTTTATTTCTGGGCTCTCTATCTATTCCATTGGTCTACCTGTCAGTACCACACTGTTTTGATTTCTGTAGCTTTGTAATATGTTTCAAAATCAGAAAGTCTGAGGCCTCCAATTTTGTTGTTCTTTTTCAAGATCATTGTCGTTATTCAGTATCCCTTGAAATTCCATATGAATTTTAAGATGGATTTTTCTTCCGCAAAAGATACCATTGGGATTTTGATATAGATTGCATTAAATCTGTAGGTCACTTGGGTAGTATTGACATTTGAGCAATATTAAGCCTTCCAAATATATGAGCACAGGATATCTTTCCATTTATTTGTCTACTTTAATTTCTTTCAGCAACATTTTATAATTTTCAGCATATGTGTCTTTTGCTTCCTTGGTTAAGTTTATTTCTAATAATTAATATTTTATTCTTTTTGATGCTATTGTAAATGGAATTGCTTCCTTAATTTCCTTTTTAGATTGTTCAATGTTAGTGTAAGAAACACAACTGATTTTTGCATGTTGAGTTTGTATCCTGCAACTTTGCTGAATTCATTGATTAGTTCTCACAGGTTGTTTTTGTGAAATCTTATCATCTTATAATAATTTTACTTCTTCCTTTCTAATTTGGATGCCCTTCCTTCCTTCCTTCCTTCCTTCCTTCCTTCCTTCCTTCCTTCCTTCCCTTCTTTCCTTCTTCCTTCCTTCCTGTCTCCCTCCTTCTTTCTTTCTTTTTCCTTCCTTCCTTCTTTCCTTCCTTCCTTCCTTCCTTCCTTCCTTCCTTCCTTCCTTCCTTCCTTCTTCTGGGAAGGACTTCCAGTACTATGTTGAATAAAAGTGGCAAAATGAGCATCTTTGTTTTGTTTCTTATATCAGAGGAAAAGCTTTCAATCTTTCACCATTGACTATAATGTTAGCTGTTGGCTTTCACATATAACCTTTATTATGTTGAAGTAGTTTCCTTCTCATCCAAGTTTGTTGAATGTTTTTGTCATGAAAGTGTGTTGAATTTTATCAAATACTTTTTCTGTTTCAATTGAAATGATCATGTGGTTTTCACCCCTTCATTCTGTAATGTGGAATGTTACATTGATTGATTTTTGATTGTTAAACCATCCTTGCATTCCAGGAATAAATATCACCTGGTGATGGTGTATAATCCTTTTAATGTGATATTGATATCTGTTTGCTGGTATTTTGTTGAGGATTGTTGAATTGATATTCTTCAGGGATATTGGTCTGTAGTTTTCTTTTGTTGTAGTGTCTTTATCTGACTTTGGTATTATGCTAACCTCAGAGAATGAGCTAGGAAGTGTTCCCTCCTCTTCAATTTTTTGGAGGAGTTTGAGGGGGATTGGTATTAATTCTTCTTTAAATGTTTGGTAGAATTCACCAGTGAAGCCATCTAGTCATCCTGGGCTTTTCATTGTTGTAAGGATTTTGATTATTGATTATAAATTGCCTTAGAATGAATGTTATAACTTTTAAATCCCAACAGATTTCCTTTCAGAGGAATAGTTCTTCACTTTGAAAGGTGATATACCTTTTATAACCATATTCTTTTCTCAGAATATTTTTATAATTTCTTTTTGGAATAGTAAGTTTTGATGACTTTATTGTCATAGTTTGTTACTATTACTTTATTGCAATAGTTAATTTTCTTCTTAAACAACAACAAAAAACCCCAAGCAAACCAGACATTAACCTCTACCTTACCCAAATTGGCACACATTACTTTTGGCTTTTCCAGATATCGAATCCACACGTAAAGATAAGGAAGATTTGTTACCATTTCAGGTATGTAATAGCATGTGCTGCAGGCTTATAAATGAGTTCTAACTTACAGTAAATGAATTTAGGACTAACGACAGATAAGTAAGCTCCTAGGTAGGGGTGTCTACAGGTTCTGCAGCTGTGATTTCATGTAAAGATCAGCAAATCAGTGTACAGGGTCCTACACAAATCCAGGTTCTGCCACTTACTGACTGTGCCGTCTTGAGCAAGTTTGCTGGGCTGAGTTTCTGTGGTTTTCCAGAACCATGCAAACCTGGACATAAAGCAAGATCAGAAAAACTGTCAGACTAATTCCACTGATTCTGGCCCAACTACCTTCTAGTGTCCTCAGGGGCATCCCTCATGTGAACTTGTCTAATGAAAAGAACATTGGCTTTGAATCTAGAGCCATCTGCAACTTTCATCTATACATCCATTTATTCATCCATCCATCCATCCATCCATCCATTCACTGATCCATCCATTCACTCATCCATCCATCCATTATGGTTTATGCATTCCATCACTCATATATCCATTCGTTTTATGCACTAAATGTTCAATCATCCTATGAAATGCAAAGTGCTACCCTCGAAGAACTTGGTAAACTATCATG
>CAUYPO010127634.1:0-15891 GCA_963574435.1 Cheirogaleus major
AAAATTATTTTAGATCAATCATGGAAAATTTTGACAACAAGATAAACTTAAAGCTAAAGTAGGGTGGTTGTCAACACCTATATCCATAACTTTACCTGAAGCACTTAGCCTCTTGCAAAGTCCTGTGTTAATAGTCTATCCTGTGACTCAACCATCTGCCACACAGTTAGCACAAAACACCCTCAGAAAACTCAGACCTAGAAACGTAAAAATCACAAAACATGTATAACAATTGGTGACAGGTCACATTACCCTCCATACTAAAAACAAACACTAAGGCTAGGCATGGTGCCTCATGCCTGTAATGCTAGCATTCTGGGAGGCCAAGGCGGGAGGATGGCTTGAGATCAGAAGTTTGAGACCAGCCTGAGCAAGAGTGAGACCCCGTCTCTACTAAAAATAGAAGGAAATTAATTGGCCAACTAAAAATATATAGAAAAAATTAGCTGGGCATGGTGGTGCATGCCTGTAGTCCTAGCTATTTGGGAGGCTGAGGCAGAACGATTGCTTGAGCCCAGGAGTTTGAGGTTGCTATGAGCTAGGCTGATATCACAGTACCTGCCCAGGTAACAGAGTGTGACTCTGTCTTTAAAAAAAAAAAAAGAAAACTTTGGGTGGAGAGAACCACAATATAGATGGAAGGGGGAACCTAAGAAAGGGTCCCAAAGAGAACCGGCTTTAGATTTCTGAAGGCCCAGACACCCAAAGGCAGCTTATGAGAATAAATAATTAAGAAGTGTCTTTTTCCCTTTTGCTGACACACAGCACTTGAGGGAGCAGGGAGTACAGGATGAGTAGAAAGGATAAGTAGAGAATACAGTTGTCTTATCTAATGCAGGTCTGAGCTGCATCCACATAGCCATAAGAGAGAAACTTGAACTTCGCATCGAGAATAAAGTTTGATTATTATCTTGCTTAGGCATATTAAATACAGATTTTTTTCTTTGCAGACAGAGTCTTGCTCTGTCTAGAGTTTATGAATTCTCTCAAACTCATGCTAGAGGGGTTAACGGTGGTTTTGCAGTATCTCATACTTACGGAGTGGCACTGTGGGGCTAGTTATATGAGAGAGGACATTTTCAGGAACCATGGGTATTACATAACATGGAATCACATAGAGTGAAAATTATTCACTTTTTAATGTCTTCTCAAGCCTTCTCCTTCAGTCAAGGAGCAAATTGCAATTTGGTGCTAGGGTTTTTTGTTTGTTTGTTTTTTTTTTAGAGACAGAGTCTTACCCTGTCACCCCGGCTAAAGTGCAGTGGTGTCTTCCTAGCTCACTGCAACCTCCAACTCCTGGGCTCAAGCGATCCTCCTGCCTCAGCCTCCAGAAGTGCTAGGATTATAGGCATGAGCCACAGGGCCTTGTCTAAATACAGATTTGAGCTTTTGCTAGGACTCCAAGTAACCATAGGATTGACTGTCGCCTAAGAGATACTAGAATAATCCTGGGATCTACTTGAATTTTCATCTAGGGGCAGAGGAAGATGTACTGGTTGCATATATTTGTAAAAGCATAGAAAAAATGTCTGGAAGGACAAACATCCAGTTGTTTACAGGGGTTACCTCACGGAGGCAGAATTGGAGATAAGGGAAATGGGGCTACTTCCATATTTTACTGTGGGTATTTCTCCCTCAAAACTCTTGCATTTGAATTGATTTTGCATTTTTATACTTTGCACTTTCAAAATCTAACAAATCTCAAGTTCTTATGCACGTATATTTATTCAAATGAGCAAGCATGTTATGCACACGTAATGTGTGTGTGTGCATGTGTGTGTGATTTCACGAGTAAAGAGTTTATATTCCCAGCTTGTATAATGACTGTTGAAAGCTTTATTTATTTAAAAAAAAAAAAAAAATTGGCGTGAGCTGAAATTTCCAGGATTGTTGCTCGTGTCAGTGACTCCGTTCAGGTGAACTCTCCTGCTTTATGTACTGAAATCTCGAGTTTGTGCCAGAAGGGAAACACTGTGTCTGGTTCCACGATGAAATTCTTAGAGCCTTCTGCTTGAAATAATATAAAAGGCCTTTATTATTCAACCTGTGCCTTCATCTATGCGAGCACATCTCCTTAGGGAAATGCTTGAAAATGGGATTTTTGTGGCCTTGTCTCCCATTTGACTTTCCTTCCTCCCCCGCTGCCCTCCTCTTCCCCTCCACATCCAGGTATCTATTAGTCCTCTCTTTCAATAACACCGTTCTGGCTGCATCGAAAGTACTTTTTAATGTAGGAGATGCACTTCGGGCATAACACCGGGTCACTTTCTGAGCCACATTTTATGGGATTGATTAAACTTTAGCACCATAACTGTTGACTTTATGGGCCAGAAAAGAGACTCAGAGTGCTACGCTCTGGATAATTTGTGTCTCACAATTTTGAAAAACCAAATAGAGAGAAGGGTTTAATGCGCTCGAGAAAAGAAGCCGTCATTTCGTTTTGAGTCTTCCATATTTAAACGACCTCAACATTTAAAATGAAATATCATCTTTCACACTAATGAAGTTAAGTTACAGTAAATAACGGTATATAAGAGCAAGCGGACTTTTTAATTACAGGGGTGAACATAAAGATTTAAGTTGGCTTCTCGATTGCTCCAAACCTAACTACTTACTTTCTCCCCTTTTGCTGCTGAAAAGCGAAGGACATTTTCTCTCGGTGGACTTTCAAGGTCGGGAGGGTGATACATAGCTAATCTTTTTATTAGAGAAACAGATTTGGGGCTAACATGTGGTAGAATCATGGACCACAAACAATTTTTTTTCCATCTGATTTGGGAGTCGGAAATCCAAATCGCTGCCTTTATCTGCACCAGCATGGAGAGTAATCGTCCCATTTTGTCAATGTTGGCTCATCGATATGGTTCATAATTACCAGAAATGTATCATGGAAAGGGAAAAATAAAACTTCTGTGGATCCTGGGCCCAAGGATGTGTTCAACTCCATGGTGGGGGGCACCAGTTTCTTCTGCAAGTCGCCTTTGTCATTGGGATTAGATGCTGTGACAGTCAGGGATGTGTTCTAGTTTGTCCTTGCTTTCTCCCGGTTTGTGTCCAGCTTTTCTTCTTCTTCTTTTTTTTATTATTTTTTTTATTATTGAGACAGAGTCTCACTCTGTTGCCCAGGCTAGAGTGAGTGCCGTGGGGTCAGCCTCGCTCACAGCAACCTCCAACTCCTGGGCTCGAGCAATCCTCCTGCCTCAGCCTCCCGAGTAGCTGGGACTACAGGCATGCACCACTGTGCCCGGCTAATTTTTTCTGTATGTATTTTTAGTAGGCCAATTAATTTCTTTCTATTTTTAGTAGAGACGGGGACTCGCTCTTGATCAGGCTGGTTTTGAACTCCTGACCCTGAGCGATCCTCCCGCCTCGGCCTCCCAGAGTGCTACAGCTATTCTTCTTGACTGCCCATCTCGACCTGTATAGCAGCTTCAGGCCCACCACCAGCTATAGGGCCTACAGCTTTCCAAAAGCCTGTTTACATTTCCCTCTGTGGTCCCTGGTTAGTGACTTCTCTGTGGTCCTCGAACCATCTTCTTCTGGAACTTTACTTCTTCATCTCCCACATTTCTATAATACATAACCCTTACAATGAATCTCTTATTCCATATCACTTAATACTAGTTCTGCTTCCTTGATCAAACCCTGACCGATACATTACCTAAACTAAAAATGTTTAAAAATGTCACCTTCAAAGTATTTACAGTTTAAAGTAAAATATTACTTAGTAACCCTGTGGCCAATAAGTAACGCCTTTCACTGTTGACATTAAGTCTTTGCTGCTTTTACCATGTTTCCCCGAAAATAAGACAGGATCTTATATTTCTTTTTCCTCAAGAAGACACCCTAGGGCTTATTTTCAGGGATGTGTTATTTTCCCCTCAAAGCCTCAGCTTGCAGCACGCACAGGATGGCCGGGACCTGACAGGGGGAGCCGACCTCGTTGGTGGGGCTGCCCGCACCTTTCCGGTCGCCTCTGGGAGAGTAGCTGTCACGATGGGGCAGATGAGAAGGGCTGCTCGTGTTCTTGACCGCTCCGCGACGACACGCATGGGTTGTGCAGATGTGCTGCGTAGCCACGCCCGTCACTAGGGCTTATTTTCGGGGTAGGGCTTCTATTGCGCACATGCTTAGACATCCTGCTGGGGCTTATTTTATGGGGAGGTCTTATTTTCGGGGAAACACGGTATATATATATATGCACAACCTTAGGCATGAGTGGCGAGTAGAGATTTCGGCTCCACCTTTGACTTTATTAAGTTTCTTCCACTAAATGGAACTTTAATGATATTTAATAATATCACTCTGACTCTTTGCATTGAGAGTTTTAAAGTTTTTTTTTTTTTTTAAATTAGATGTATGGCCCCATGGATCTGGGGAGCACTAAGCCTCCTTCTCCCAGAGGAGATAAACTGGGCCATCTAAATATAAGGAATGGCTTCTGAAGAACACTGTTTTGATCCGAGTCACCTCAGGGTGACATCTCTGCAGTTCATGCCCCCTTTAAAGTTCTTTGTAAAGCAACTGCCTTTAAAGGATCAGTCTAACGCTGCCTGCTCACTCTTTATTTCCCATTCGTGCAGGGCTGCTATTTATAACCGAGGCCTTTTAGAACATGAAAATCTAAGGTTGGTTAACTGTAACCGGAGTGACCCATAACGTAAGCCGGGTCATCATCATTTTTTTTTTTTTTTCTGGGCATCCTTCTGTGTCCTCTCAGGAAACTCTGATTATATTGCAACCAGGAATAGGAAAGAGATTATCCAAATTGAAAAAAAAGAAGAAAAAAGAAAGTCCATCCAGCAGGTCGTTAAGGGATAGGTTCTTGAGTCAGCATGCCTGGGTCTGAATGCCAACTCCACCACTGATTAGCTCAGGCCTGGAACAAGTTGTTTATCATTTACGCTTAATCTGCAAAATGATTAAATGAGATACTGCTTATAAAGAACCTATTTAGCGGTTGGCACAGAGTCATCAAACAATGGTAACTGGAATAGTTATTATTGCTGTTATCATTTATACCAAATTGCCCTGAATCCCTATTCATAGCATACTGCCTCACATATGGTAGGCATTCAATGCCTGTTTATTTCTCAGTGGGTGCCTGTCTGGCTTTAAGGTTCGAATATGCAATATTTCCAAGGAGTGCTTCCTTGGGCTTTCTTAAGAGCACCCAGAGTCTTGGGACGGTAGCCAAACTGCCTTAAGTCTGTATTAATTCTGCTGATAATTCTGTAGTGCAATCTCTTTGAGCTCCATGATAATATTATTTTTTTCTGATCTACATGAAATAAGACTATATATATCTTATGGTAGCCTTAGGTCGTGTTTTTTTCCCCTGCTCCGAGGTGGTTCAAATTAAATTTTCTTTTTTTCTTGATAATATGCCAGATAGTCTACTTAGCATTTTTCTAGCAGAAGTTCTACTTGGTATTTTTGGGCTGCGTTCTGGGAGAGACACTGGGGGTGGTGTTAATGGGAAAGTATTAGCATATTGAGACAAGGAAAAAAATAAGCAATATCGCTGCAATACAAATATGACTCCATGCAGTGGCAAATGCCGTAACAGCAAGGACCTGTGGAGTGTGAGTGTGTGTGTGTGTGTTTATATGTGACTACAGGAATATGCTGTTAATAAGACATTTATTTTATATTTAAACATCAGTCTATTGTGATGTGTGTGCGTTCAGCCTATACATCTTGTACCACAGATCTCAGTCTTTACAGATACCGTGTTTCCCCGAAAATAAGACAGGGTCTTCTATTTCTTTTTCCTCAAGAAGACACCCTAGGGCTTATTTTCAGGGGATGTGTTATTTTCCCCTCAAAGCCTCAGCTTGCAGCACGCACAGGATGGCCGGGACCCGACAGTGGGAGCCGACCTTGTTGGTGGGGCTGCCCGCACCTTTCCGGTCACCTCTGGGCTAGTAGCTGTCACGATGGGGCAGATGAGAAGGGCTGCTCGTGTTCTTGACCGCTCCGCGACGACACGCATGGGTTGTGCAGATGCGCTGCGTAGCCACGTCCGTCACTAGGGCTTATTTTCGGGGCAGGGCTTCTAATGTGCAAATGCTTAGACATCCTGCTGGGGCTTATTTTACAGGTAGGTCTTATTTTCGGAGAAATATGGTATAAGCTATAAAGCAAGATCAGAAGAACAAGAACGATTTTGATTGCTTACGTTTGTTTCCCATCTTTATAAGGAAGAGGCATCCACATGCTTCTGAAGTTAATGAGTGTTATAAGCCTAATAAATAAACATATTCTACAGATATCAATTGTTTCTATTTCATTGATTTTTTCTATGGCTTTTCAGAGCTGGCATGGAATAATTTGTGCTTGTAAAGAGGGCATAAAACGAACGATAATGCCGTTGGTTTATACATATTGGTTATAGTTTATTGCAACTCCTCTGAGCTTATCAAGCCTGTGCATAGTGCATCCTTCCTGTTGGGAGTGTCGGCCGGGGCGCGGTGGCTCACGCCTGTCATCCTAGCACTCTGGGAGGCCGAGGCGGGAGGATCGCTCAAGGTCAGGAGTTCGAAACCTGTTGGGAGTGTTGGGGTGGACAGACTTCTCACCTTTGTGCACCAGGCTGCGTGTTTTTTTTACCCAGATGATCTCCTCCTACGGATGGAACTAATGTGGTGCTTGGGTGGTAGCGAGAACCCAGGAGTCCAAATTTAAGAGAGACATATCCCTACCTCTGGTCATTCAGTATTTACAGGACATTGCTAATGATACCGACTTTAACATTTCCTGGTCGTTAGTCGAATACAGGAAGCCACTGACATAAAGGATTACTCCAACAGCCATTATGGATGAAGATAAGATGAAAATATCTGACTGACAGACTAAGATTCTACATTCATTTAACAGTCGACAGACGGACACCACCCACCGACCACGTGCAAATCACGGTGGAACGATTTGGACTCCGACATGTGGTAGTGGCAACGGTCGACGTTTTAGAGGGGTTAATTTATCGTCAAAATAGTAAGTGTCACTTAACGTTAAACACAAGGAGAGCGGATCTAGAATGAGGTGTGAGGTAGCAACGCACTCTTCCCGTGAAAAGCCCGTGTTATATAAAGTTACAGCAAACTTAGCCAAAGACGTTTGCCCCAGGGAATCCCAACCTGCCTCAGAGGGTGAAGGAATAGAGTATTCTGTCAAACAGAGACACAAAGGTATATATGAACGTTTCAAAGTAACGACAGCTCCAACATGTATCAATAGAAACGTCATCTGAGAGACCACAGGCTCCACGACAGTGCTTGAGTTTGAGTATTTTCAGTAGAAAGGTCTTTGCCTCTTCCTGAGAGAATCTGCCAGAACCCAGACACCCAGGTTTGCTTCCTTCAGAACTCAAAGACAGGGCTGTCTGCCATGCAGAGTCCTGCTCATCGCTTTGTTCTCTTAGCCAGAAGGTAGCGTCTTTACCTCCTTCTTCTCAACCAGGCTGCGTTTGGGAGATGGGTGTTCATAAGTCAACATCTCTACTCCTTTAGATTATGTTTCTCGTACGAGGCTCTGCCAGGGACCTCCCGTGGAGCGGGCAGCCCGTTCCCTGCTCTCTGTGATTGTGCACGAAGATGTCACTGTCAAATTATTAGCAAATTATTAGCAAATATAAGCAATGAAAATCGTTCTTGTTCTTCTGATCTTGCTTTGTAGCTTATACCGTGTTTCCCCGAAAATAAGACCCACCCATACAATAAGCCCTAGAGGGATGTCTAAGCATGTGCGCAAGAGAAGCCCTACCCCGAAAATAAGCCCTAGTGACGGGCGTGGCTGCGCGGTGCATCTGCACGACCCATGCATGTCGTTGCTGAGCGGTCGAGAAGATGAGCAGCCCTTCTCATCTGCCCCATTGTCACAGCTACTATCCCAGAGGTGACCGGAAAGGTGCGGGCAGCCCCACCAACGAGGTTCATAACGTTAATGTTAGCAGTGGTGTAGGCAAGATGGAAATGGATTTCTGTCTTAGGCCGTTCTAGTTGGGGCTCAGCAGCCAGAAGGGTTCTATGGAGTCTCACGCCCCACTCTTCGATGCTCTCGCTCTTGGGCTCAGGTGGCCAGTCCGACTGCTGCTACATCTGTATTCCAGCCAGCAAGCAGGGCAGGACTTTCATATGTAGAGCATGACGTGTAAATTCTCACACACACATCATTTCTACCCACATCCCATTGGCCGCAATCTAGTCAATAAACACACCTAGCTGCAAGGGAGGCAGAAAAACGTCGTCTTTAGCTGGGCGGACTCACGCCCAACTAAAACCTCCACTATTTTAGAAGAAGACAATAGACCCCTTAACCTGAAGCTCTCATTGGCCTTGCCGCAAAAAGCCCCCAGAAAGAAAAAAATACTTGGCTTCGTGCATTGTCCCTCAGTGATCAGAAGCTAAATATAGAGAGAACGAGATCCAGCCAAATCAGCGGTGCTCACACACAGAAAAACTGAGATTACGTTTATCTACAACTATAATCATTATAACAGCTTGGTTTGCTGAGAATTATCTTCTGATGCTTCTACTCATGATTTTTTTTTTTTTTTTTTGAGACAGAGTCTCACTCTGTTGCCCGGGCTAGAGTGCCGTGGCGTCAGCCTCGCTCACAGCAACCTCCAACTCCTGGGCTCAAGCGATCCTCCTACCTCAGCCTCCTCCCGAGTAGCTGGGACTACAGGCATGCGCCACCATGCCCGGCTAATTTGTTCTATATATTTTAAGTTGTCCGGCTAATTTCTTTCTATTTTTAGTAGAGATGGCGTCTCGCTCTTGCTCAGGCTGGTTTCGAACTCCTGACCTTGAGCAATCCTCCCGCCTCAGCCTCCCGAGTAGCTGGGACTACAGGTGTGTGCCACCACGCCCAGCTAGTTTTTCCTTATTTTAAGTTGTTTGGCTGATTTCTTTCTATTTATAGTAGAGACGGGGTCTCGCTCTTGCTCAGGCTGGTCTCGAACTCCTGAGCTCAAGCGATCCTCCCTCCTCGGCCTCCCAGAGTGCTAGGATGACAGGCGCGAGCCACCGTGCCCAGCCCTACTCATGATTTTTAGTATATTTTGGAAGCAGCAGTAGGCCATAGACTAGGTGTTGGGTTGGCTTCTTCATCTTGCTGGGTTGCTGAGAGCCCTGAATAATGAAAATTAAGTCCTGAGGCATTTCCTATAGAATTGGTGCTATTCATCCAAACTTAGTCATGTCAAATAAAATATAATATAAATGATGTTCAGTGATTTTGAAGGAGCTATGACTTAGAAGTCTACTCAAAACAACCCCCATTTGCTAAGCTAAACATTCCTTTGCTAAGAAAAATTATCCAGCGGTAAAAGGAGCTAAAGATTAATCTGTAAAAAGGACACCTCTGTTTTTTATTTTTGCCAACGTTGAAACACAGCAGCTCTGTTTTGCTGATTCTGAGTGCCCCGGCTCCTTTCTCCCTATCTGCTGTTTAAACAGCTACTTCCACCTGGTCCCTCTTTTTCCTCTCCACTCCCTCGGAAATACAGAAGGCTCAGGGAGTTTATTTACTTTCCGTCTAATAACACTGCTACCCTTTCAAAGCACTTGATCTCTCTATTTCCTTCTGGCCAAAAAAAAATCGTGCATTCAAGTTACGTTTCTTTTTCTTTTTTTCTTTTTTTTTTTGTCGTTGGTTTTTGTCTCCGTCGATTTGCACGCTCTGACGACCCTCC
This sequence comes from Cheirogaleus major, assembly GCA_963574435.1. Taxonomy (NCBI): domain Eukaryota; kingdom Metazoa; phylum Chordata; class Mammalia; order Primates; family Cheirogaleidae; genus Cheirogaleus; species Cheirogaleus major. The sequence goes on from CAUYPO010127634.1 coordinate 9,698, forward strand.
GGCCACCGCTGCGCCCCAGACGGGCGGCTCGTCCTTTGCACTTCGTTAGTCATTATTTTCTTTTTCTTTTTCTTTTTTTTTTTTTTTTTTTTTGGATTTTCGCTTTTTTTCCTTTAATGAATGGATCTGTGACTTTGACTTCGGCTGCGTCTCCTCTCTGTGCCTGCGTTTGGGGAGCCGGGGGCGGGGCTGCGGAGGGCTCGGCCCCCAGCGTCTGCCGGCCAGGGCGCGGGACGTCTCCGTGCAGGCAGGCCGTGCAGGGGGGGCCCCAACTCCGGCGTCCGCCCTCCTCTTGGGGGAGTCTGGGAGTGCCTAGCCCCGTGTGCCCCGGGAGCCCTGTGTCTGCCCCCGCCACGGCCCGGCTCCTGTGTGTGGGACCAGGGACTGCGAGGCTGTGGCCCAGGCCGGGGCCCTGGGACCTCGAGTCCTTCCTGGCCACACGCCCCACCCCTGCCTCCCCAGTGACTGTCCTTACTGCCCCCGCTCAGCCCCACGCCGAGTCCGTCTGTCTGTCCCTTCCCCTCCGGCTCTCGGCGTCTGTCTCTCTCTGCACCCCGCTCCGTCTGGGGTCCCAGACCCGCCCCCAGCTCGGGTTAATCCGATCCCATGGGGACCCGGGCGGGGTGGCAGGCGGGGTGGGGGGCGGCTCTGCCCCTGGGACCCTGGGACCCTGGCCTGATCTGGCCCCGCCCATTGCAGGTTACCACGGCAGCAGCTACAGCCCCGACGGGGTGGAGCCGGTCAGCCCCGTGAGCTCGCCCAGCCTCAGCCACGACAAGGGGCTCCCCAAGCACCTCGAGGAGCTCGACAAGAGCCACCCGGAGGGGGAGCTGCGGCCCAAGCAGCCAGGTACCGCCTGCATGCCCCAGCACCCCAGTAAGGACAGTCACTGTCTCACCTCGCAGACGGGGAAACCGGGGGGTCGGGGGTCGCCCCGTCCCTGGGCTCGAAGGGGCAGAGCTGGGATTTGAGGACGGTGGCCCCGGCCCGGCAGGCGCCTCTCCACACCCCGACGCCCTGACCTGCGCCGCTCTGCCCGCAGGCGCCGTGAAGCTGGGCGGCGAGGCCACGCACCTCCCGAACCTGCGGCCGCTGCCCGAGAGCCAGCCCTCGTCCAGCCCGCTGCTGCAGACCGCCCCGGGGGTCAAAGGCCACCAGCGGGTGGTCACCCTAGCACAGCACATCAGTGTAACTATCCGCGCCTCCTCGCCCCGGGCCCGGGAGGGGAGGGTCCCGCACAGACAGCCCCTCGGTCCCGGGGGGGTGGCCGGGGTGGGCGAGATCCAAGTGCCCAGCTCACCTCGTCCCAGTGGTGGGCAGGGACACCTGCGAGCCACATCTGCAAGGGCGCCAGGACAGTCACGTGTCTAAAAGTCTTTGAAGTACGCGGGCCGGTCACATCCTGCGCCCCCCCCCCCCCACGTGCACACGGGCCAGCGAGGCCCAGAGGGCTGCGGGCAGGTCCAGAGTCACCCGGGAAGCCCAGAGCAGAGCCAGGGTCTGCCCCAAAGCCCCCGCCTCACCTGGAAGGTTCCGGCAGGGTGGCTGCCGCCTGACCCCAAGCCTCCCTTGCCTCTGCCGGCAGGAGGTCATCACGCAAGACTACACGCGGCACCACCCGCAGCAGCTGCCCCCGCACGGCCCCGCCCCCCTCTACTCCTTCCCTGGGGCCAGCTGCCCGGTCCTGGACCTGCGCCGCCCGCCCAGCGAGCTCTACCTCCCGCCCCCGGCCCGCGGCTCCCCCCACAGCGAAGGGGGCAAGAGGTGAGCGGGGGCAGGCGCGCCCCTCGCTGCTCGGCCTGGGGAGGCCGTCCGCACACGCAAGGCCGGCCTAGAGCCACGCAAAGATGAGAAACTGAGGCTCGGAGGGTTGTGGGGAGTTTGCCCAAGTCACACTCGGAGCGTGGCAGGTGCCCAGGTGAACACCACACGTGTGAGCTCACTGGATTCTCACAGCCACACAGGCGGGGTAGCACTGTCCCCATTTCACAGATGGAGACGCTAAGGCTGAGAAGGGCATTCACTTGCCCACAGGGACACAGGCAGTCAGCGGCAGAGCTGGGATTCGAGCCCGAGCTGTGTGGTTTGGAGAGGAGTCTTTCAACACTGTACACGCGTGCACATGCGTGCACCCACACACGCACACACGTGTACCACACATGCACACTCCCACCCTGGTCAACCCCTGGGTCTCAGGAGAGGAGGCGGGGAGGGCCCTGAGCTCTGGGATGGAGGTGGCTTTCCACCGGGGGGACCGAGTGTGAGGCTGGATGTAGGGAGACAGCAGGATGTCCCTGGGGGGCAGGGGTACCTGGCGTGGGGGGTCGACCAGGATTCAGAGCGGAATCAACAAACTGCCAGTTTTTGTGCAGTTCACGAGCTAAGTGTGATTTTACGTTTTTAAAGGGGTTGTGGAAAGAACAAGAGTATGTAGCAGAGACCGCGTGTGGCGTGAAATGTTTATGCTGGGGGGCGGGGGCGGGGGGTCTCCTCGGGAGGGAGCCTCTGACCGCAGCCGGGACCCTCTCTCTGTCCAGGTCTCCAGAGCCAAGCAAGACGTCGGTCCTGGCCGAGGGCGAGGACGGCATTGAACCTGTGTCCCCGCCAGAGGGTTTGACAGAGCCGGGCCACCCCCGGAGTGCCGTGTACCCCCTGCTGTACCGGGACGGGGAGCAGAGCGAGCCCAGGTACTTGGCTGGCGCCCGCACCCTACCCCCAGGGTGCTCTGGCCCGGGCCTACCGCTGTGCCCTGTGGACGGTGACCGGGGCTCGGTGGTCTCGGCCCTGCTAAGCAAATCTCACAAACGCGGGGGGTGAGTGATGCGCCCACCCCACCCTCACCCGAGGACACCTCCGTGCCCGCTTTCCGTGGCCCACCTGGCACCTGTTGAAGATCTGAGAAACAATGGGTTAAATGTGGGACCCGACCGGGGGCAGGGAAAGAGGCCGGGGGCGCAGGCCATGGGAGGGGCAGGATCCGAACCCACTTTCAGTTCCTGAAGCTCTTTCAGAGGGTGGGGCTGGAGCAGGTGCTTAGGGGTGGCCCACCACAGCAGGGTTGGGGGTGCTCCTGAGACCCCCCGCCCACGTCCAGGATCGGTGACAATTTCAGGAGGTGTAGCCTCCTGCCAGGCTGGAGTGGAGGGCAGGGGCGGGGGACGCTCGCGGGGGGGGCGGTGAGCTCCCTGTCGTCAGAGGCATGCAAGTGCAGCGCTGCGTGGGCTGACCCGGGGTCTGCTCCTCGCAGCAGGATGGGCTCCAAGTCTCCAGGCAACACCGGCCAGCCGCCAGCCTTCTTCAGCAAGCTGACGGAGAGCAACTCCGCCATGGTCAAGTCCAAGAAGCAGGAGATCAACAAGAAGCTGAACACCCACAACCGGAACGAGCTGGAATACAGTAAGGGGCCGCCCACCCCCCGGGGTGGGGGCACGGGGCTGCACGTGGCGGGGCCTCCCGGCAGCAGAGACCTGCAGGGCACCGTCCCCTGCCCTAACCCCGATGGTTTAGCAAACTATCATAAATGCAAAAAGAGAAACGCTTGGTAGGTTAGAAGCAAGATAGAGCACGCTCTCCCCGGGTTGCTCACGTCGACACCTCTTTGCTACAGAATACGACGGTCACTCGGTAGAGAACACACTCTGCTCGGTAAAAAGAGTGTTTTTTTAATTCAAGGGAAAACATAACAGGGTTTCCCACGAAACGCTTCTCTTTGAAAGGGGATCCTTTGTGCACTGTCGGTGGAAATGTAAACCGTGCGGCCACTATGGAGAACAGTGCAGTTTCCTCGAAAAGCTAAAAATAGAACCACCACGTGACCCAGCGATCCCACTGTTGGGTGTATGCCCAAAACAAAGGAAATCCGTGTAAGAAAAAGTCATCTCCACGCGCGAGGAGCCCTGGGACTGTCTCTCGATCTGCTGGCCTTTCTGGGGTAGAATGTGGCATCTAGAATAGCACCCAGCACACAGTAGGCGCCTAGTGAATACTCTCATGAATACTGGGCACCAGGGACCAGGTGGAGCCGTCGGCAGCGCGAGGTGCCTGTGCGGTTTCGCCCGTGTGCGTGCTTGCTGGGTGTGGACATCCGGCCTCGCTCTCCTGGCCTGGAGAAGCCTCGTCCCCCGGGGAGCTCAGGCGGCTCGCGGGGGCGTCTCCCCGCTGGGCCTGCGGCAGAGGCCTTGCGGGGTCCCTGGGCCAGCTGGGAGTTCCGGCGCGTTGCCAGGCGTGGCCCACAGGGGGCTGGTTAGAAACGCAGGTCTCGGGCCTCGCTCAGACCCGCTGCATCAGAACCTGTGACAGACACGGCTCCCGGGTGACGTGGGGGACAGGTGGTTTCCCAGGACCGGGGCCTGTGGGCCTCACTCACCCCGTCATCCCCTTGCAGATATTGGCCAGCCCGGAACCGAGATCTTCAACATGCCAGCCATCACCGGAGCAGGTGAGCACCCGGCCCGCCGCACAGCCGCCCGGGCCCCTCCGTCTCCCCCACCCTCCCCTGCCGTTCATGGGGACACAGAGCCTTTCTTGGCTCGAGTCTGGTCTCAACTAACCCTGCGGCAGGATCTAGAGTCACGGGGCGGGCAGGTCCCTGCAGGAGGAGCCCTCGCCGGGCAAGGGGTCCCTGTCGGGGGTCTCGGTCCCTCGTGCAGCATCAGGTGGACGCCCCCCCACCGGGAAACGCACCTTGCTCGCTCGCCGGTCTCAGATGGAGCTATGGGGTCTGGGCTCAGGCCCGAGAGCTTCGGGCCCCCCCTGGGCGTGTTGCAGCCACAGCATCCGTTTGACTTGAGCATTCCAGCCCGTGAGCTGGGGGCCCTTTCCCGCCACCCCCAAATCGAATGCAGATGGTGGCAGAGAGGGTATAAACTTGCACGTACTTTGAAGCTGAAACTTACGACTTATGTGATGTTTGGGATTTAGGGGGCCCTTGGGTGGACCCCCATCCTCTCGGAGGGGCCTGTATATTCCCGCCGCCAGGGTTGCAGTGGGATTTTGGGGAGGTGCTTGGACAAGTCTGGGGTGAAGTAACCAGCTCCTCGTGGAGGCCCGGCCCGACGGGGCAGAGGAGCCGGTATGTCCGAGGGGCGTCCTGCCTCTGTGCCTGTGCTCGGTCACTCTCTGCGCTCGGTCACTCTCTGGTCCTTCGGGGGAGCCTGAGGCCCGAGGGGGGAGGGGAGGTGTGCTGACCTTCCTGGGGGACTTGAGCCGTGGGACCTTGGAGGGCAGAGGACAGTCACTCGGGTGCTATCAAATCAGGGCCCCCACGTGGCAGTCCCGGCGAGGGAGCCCCCGTCTGCCCAGAGACCAGACACCCACCGGGGGCTTCGCGGAGCCTCCGGCGATGGGAAGGAGGCAACTCGGTCACAACAAGAGGGTTAGAAATGAGCGTTTCCAGAATGATCCAAGGCTTGACGCAGGTGCTAGACACACTGTGTATGTGGACGTTCGTGTGGTGGCACAGTGATGGTCTGTGCTGACGCTTATATGTGAGTCACATTTGATTTTTTTTTTAAGGCAGTTTAGTCCACAAAAAAAACAAAAAAAAAAACCAAATTTCCAAGCCCCAGTCTTTGCTGCTCAGCCCGTGTCAGGCTTTGCCTTCATACGTGGAGATGGCCGCGTCTGCGCCAGCTGCCCCGGGTCACAGACTCCCGGCCGTGGGAGGGGTCGGGGAGTGCTCCCGTGAGCTCGGCGCTCGGCCCTGCTGCAGATCTCCATTTTGCTTGACGAGTGTGGCTGGGGCATTTTCAGCGGTGACGACCCGTAGCTGAGACCCCGGGAAGAAGGGGTGGTGCCCGTCCTGGCTATGAAGGCTTTGGAACCAAAAGGGAGAAAAGAAAGGCAGGCCGGCGCGGTGGCTCACGCCTGTCATCCTAGCACTCTGGGAGGCCGAGGCAGGCGGATCATTTGAGCTCAGGAGTTCGAGACCAGCCTGAGCAAGAGCGAGACCCCGTCTCTACTAAAAATAGAAAGAAATTAGCTGGACAGCTAAAAATATATATAGAAAAAATCAGCCGGGCATGGTGGCGCGTGCCTGTAGTCCCAGCTACTCAGGAGGCTGAGGCAGGAGGATCGCTTGAGCCCAGGAATTTGAGGTTGCTGTGAGTTAGGCTGACGCCACGGCACTCTAGCCCGGGCAACAGAGAAAAAGAAAAAAAAAGAAAGGCAAGGCAGCGGCGACAGTTGCCACAGAA
>CAUYPO010127636.1:0-15072 GCA_963574435.1 Cheirogaleus major
TACACTCCACCCACCATCATTCAAGAGTTTTAGTCCTCACCAACACTTCATATTGTCAGTCATTTTACTTTTAGCCATTAGGGTGGGAATGTACTGGCATTTCATTGTGGTTTTAATTCTCATTTTCCTGATGACAAATGAGGTTGAATACTTTTATATGTTTATGGGTCGTTTGAGCATCTTCAAAAAAAACCTCATCTAGTCCTTTGCTAACTTTCCCATTAGATTGTTTGTTAGACCCAATTTATATGTCCCCCCAATTAACTCACTCCTTCTAACACCCACCTTTTGGGCCTTTGTCTACCTGCTCAATGAATTGAATCTTATGGAAACGTCAGGTCTTGTCAGATTGATCTAGATTAAATGTAATTTTGATTTAAATCCCTGGGATCCAAATAGCTGAAGCAAGCTTGAAGAAGAAAAGCAAATTTTGAGTATTCACACTAGCATATATGAACACTTATTGTAAAGCTATAGTAATTAAGACAGTATAGTATTGGCACAGGAATAGAGGCATAAACCAATGGAACAGAATACAGAGTCCAGAAACTGAGCCACACATATTTTGACACTTGATATATGACCAAAGTGACACTTCAGAGCAGCGGATAAAGGACAAATGATACTGTGTTAATTGAATAACCATATAGAAAAAAATTAAAACCACCCCTACCTTACATCATCAAACAACACATACCAAGTAGATTGTATATATAAATGGGACATGTGAAATAAAGTTTCTAGGAGATAATAAAGTACATTTCTTTTGAGTAGGCAAAGATTTCTTAGACAAGACACAACAGTATGAACCATAAGCAAAAAAGATTGATTCATTGTATCAGATTAAAAATGTGAACTTCTGTTCATAAAAAAACTCCATCGTAAGAATTAAAATGCAGGTCACATAGCTGATTGCACAGTTTCCAGACAGGACATAGATAGTCACCTAACTCCAAAGTGTATGCTGAGGGCAGGGAAGAAGTTGAAGAACTTGTGTGTTGGTTTCCATCTAGCTCCTATTGTTCACTGTCAAAGTCCTGCACATAGGAGGGCATTGGCTCTTTTACATCTTCAGGTGGTCAGCTGGCTTTTCTAGGCAATCTCTATGGAACCTCGAGGGAGTTGGTGGGAGGGGTCAGACCCTCGTAGTGTGGTAGGATTGGGCTTGGGAACCAGAACCCCTGCAGCTCCAGGCATGGTGAACATGAAGGAAGCCATGCTGAAGCCCAGCCTTCACTTTGGGGAAACTCAGGCAGCCTATAGTGTCAGGGAAAGAGGTTTCAGTCTTTAAGATTTAAGGAAACAATTATTTGGACAATTGTAAGAAATTTCATGATACTAAAAGTAAACGAGGGCAATGAATTGGACAGGTAGATATTTAAAAATTTACACAGGTGTTTAGCTTAAAGATGAATTCTGCAGAGTTGAGCAGTTCCTCCCACTCTTAGAAATCACTCATATCTTCACCATGGGGAAGCCGGGTGGTTCTGAGTCCATGTCTGCTCTGGGTAAGACTACTAATTTTATGTTACTCACTGAAGATCTTTGCATATTGTGCTTCTGTAGTTTCTGTGTAGTGTATGTCAATAAACTTCAAAGGCTTCACAGATTAGTTTGGGGCTTTCATTTATTTCTAGTATCATATTTTTTGTACGTGTTTTAAAAACTATTTTTAAATTTCAGATGCCTTGAGAAAAGGAGAAAAAAGAAACATAAGAGAAAATGCCTTGTTTGAATAACAAATAGAAACTAAATGTAAACACGAAGGCTCTATGTGTGTGTGTTGATGTGTGATGGGAAGAACTCTGTGAAAAGGAAATTCCAAACTCCATGTATTCTATATCACATTTGGTGATTACATTTTTAGCATGCTGGGAAAGAAATCAGGCACAAAACACCCATTATGTAAGAAGATTTTTTTCTGTCTAATTCCCCTTGCACACTGCTGGAAACATACCCGTTTATGTTTAATTCCACACATTCAAAATGCAGTCATATTTTGAATAGGAAAAGACTTTAAACCAAGACAAGCAGTTTCCTACTTATTTTTTAATATTCCCTTCTGCTTCCTATTACTGACATTAATGAAGACAAGAACAGCCCAATACACATTAAAAAATTAAATATGTCTCAGTAAATAGGTTCAGTTATTTTTTATTTAATAGTTTTCAACTCTTTTAAAATCAGAAAATTGATATTTTCAGTTGGCACTAGTGTGTAAAAAATCTTCATGTAGCTTTTATTTAATAAGCAGAACTTCCCTTTTGATTAGGGTTAGCAGGAAATATAATAATATATAGCTATAGTTATAAAATAATTTATATTTCATACAGCATTTTCCCACCCCAATCAAGGACCTTGTTAGATAAAATGAGGCATTTCTGTTTTTTAAATGTGAAGAAATTAAGGTTCAGGGTTGGAAGAAGTGCTTTGTGCGAGGTAACTCTAATCAATAATTGAAATAGTACTAGAATCTAGGTTTCCCTTTCTTCCAGTAGAGTCAGGGCTTTTACTGCTTCCCTAATATTGTGCATCAGTTAAAACCTCTAAAATAACATGTGTAAATATTTGCTTCTAAACGTCTAGGAATTTAAGAAAAAAAATAGAGAGAATTTAAGGAAATTATTACAGTAAGAAAGCAGAGTCTGTGAAGGCAAGGTAAAAGCAGCTGGCGCAGTCCAGCCTAGAGAGGAGGTGACTTGATACATGTCTTTAAGTAAAACGTGCCTGTGAAAAGGTGCTCTGTATCTCTGTCAAGCAGATGGCGTAAATTACAGTGGCGAACTACTGGATCAAATATAAGGTAACTTTTATTGACAGGGGCTGCATTAAATTCAAGAATAGGCACAAAAGAGGTAACTTCCTATTGCAGAGAAATAAAAGAAAATAAACTCTTAGGATTTTACCTGATTTTATTATAACATTGTTTATGGTTATTTAAGCTTGTGATATTATATCTGGTTATATACCAAATTGCTGAATTTTTAAAATACTCAAATCCTATGTATAAAAATATTTATATGATATGTTATTTGCCTTTGAAGTCCACATTGCCTCATTTCAATTGAATATTCTAACTGGAAGGAAGCTCAACATATTGCAATCTTTCACATGATCTTTAATTAACCAACAATACCGCAGGGTAAATCCAAAAGCTCTGCTTATGTAGTAAAAATTCCAACTCCGGCTTCCTTCTTCTGCCTTTTTTCTCTTTTTGCTTGAGTTATTCTTCATCTGAATTTTGTTACTGATAAACACCTCTCTGGATGGTAGGATAGAATACGAAGTACTGAGAATTCAAGATTTCCTAATGTTATCACTTCTTAGCAGGCTTGTTTTAAAAAAAGCAGAGGGAGGAGAGAGAAATAAATACAACATGGAATTTGTTGTGTTTTCTTGGAGCTTTTAGACGCATGTAATCAATGAGTACTTTAATCTATTTGCAGAATTTTATGAACATCTGACAGGAATTGAGCACTATTAAAACACTGTGTAGAATGTAAGAGAAATTTAAAATATGATCTCTACACGTGAGGAGTTTAAAGTAGCTACTGATAATTAGGTACCAACTGACATGGTACCAACTTTAAGTGTTACCACAGCTCACAAGAGAAAATGATTGATTTAGTCATTCAGTAAAAATTGAGCACATACTATGTTTATTCATTTATTCATGTGTTCAATAAAATTTTATACAGTGCCTGGCAAGTGCCAGCCACAGAGAACAGAGCTGTGAATTCTTCCCATTGTGGATCTATCATTTTAATGAGGATTGGAGTAAGAAAACAGATAATAAATAAACAGGTAAATAAGTAGAGAGCCATATATCACTGAGTTTCATGAAGGAAACTAAAGAAAATCAAGGGGAGTAAGCAGTGCAGGGGGACATGGGGCAAATGGCCAGGGAGGCTTCAGTGAGTCCTTGAAGAAGTTGAAGGAATAAACCTTTTAGATACCTTGGAAGGGGCATTCCAGGAAGTGAGGGTATGTGTTTGAGGTGCCTGGAACAGAGTGAGTTGAGATCAGAGGAGATCAGAGGTAGAGATGGGCAGATTGTGTGGCACCTTGGAGATCACTGTAAAGACATTGGCTTAATCTCTGAAAGAGGAAATCATTGGAGGAATTTTAGCAGAGCAGTGACATGATCTGATTTTTAAAAAAATTCTCTTTGGATGTTCCCTTAAGAATGGACAGTAAGAGGGCAAGAAGGAAAGTAGAGGGACTTATGGAGTTACTGCAAAAATCTAGGCTAGAGATGATGGTTGTCTAGATACCAGGAGCAACAATAGCAAGAGTAAAAAGTGATTTGCTTATGAATATCTTTCAAAGTTAGAGCATACAGCAATGCTGATGGATTGCCCTTGAAGTAAGAGACAGAAACAAGGAAAGAATAACTTTGAAAATTTTTCCCATGGTTAAATAGAAAGATGAAGATTCAATTTGCTGTGATTGAAATAATGAGAGGAGCACATTTATAGTGGTTGGAAACGTCAGAAATTGAAATTATGGACATGTTTAGCTTAAGGTACCTATTGACCATACAAGGAAGGATATTGATAATCATTTGTATGTATAAGTCTGGAATACAGAGAGAGATCCAGGTTGTAAGCATAACTTTGAAAGCTATCAGCTTAAATCATAGCTGGTAACACATGCGACTGTATGAAATTATCAAGAGCCTGAGTGTAGAAAGAGAACAGAAGAGGTCTGTAGACTGATATCTACCAATAATCTACCAAGAAATGCAGACTGAGAAGGAGAGCCCAATGAGGTAGGATGAAAACCAAGAGAGTATGGCACACTGGAAGCCAAGTTGCAAAGTACTTTATTTGTTATGTCAAATGTTGCTGAGAAGTAAAGATGAAAACTGACCACAGGGTTTAGCACAATTACATTCATTGGTTACCTTAAAAATGGATATTTTAGCGAATTCATAAGAGCACAAATCTTCTTGTAGTAAATTTGAGAGAGAATACGGAGAGAGAAATTTGAGTCATTAAATATAAACAATGTTTGAGGAGATTTGAAAAAAAAAGGAGGAACAGAAAAATGAGATGGTAGCAGCAGGAGGGTTGAGATTATGATATTTTTCTTTATTGATGAGAATAAATAACTGATGAAGTAGGGGAAAGAAAGAATTGCTGGAATAGTAGATCTTTGAATAAGTGAAGGAGGATGAAATCTAGAATGCAAGCAGAGGGAGTGGTTTTGGGTAGGAAAATGAGTATTTCCTCCATAGTAACAAGAGCAAAGGCTGAGTACATGGCCTAACCATAATTCCAAATTTATACTTAATTTACATGCTCACAGTAACAGGTAGGTAAATAGGTATAGTGATGGGAACTTGGGGAAGTTCTCTTCTGATGGCTGTGTTTTGTTAGTGGAACAGGAACAAATGTCATTGACTGAATAAAGACAGGAAAGAGATCAAGCTGATTTAAAGAAAATGAAAAAAAGTGAATTTTTGCTTAAAAAGAGTGGGGCAGTAATGGATTAGTGCAATGAGATGCAATAGCTGAGCAGCACTGAGCCCACCTGAGGTCATAAAATTAATGTCAACTAGAGAACACATTTGTGGTTTTTTCTAGTCATGTTTAATCACATGGGTCCAGACAAAGAGTAGTTGGAGAATTGGATTTAATTAGAATTGTGTCTCTGTCAGGAAGTACTGTGAAGAGAGGGATAGTGATGACATCAGTAAATAGAAGAGGGTGATTGTAATGATGGTACATGATTTTTAATGAATAAAGAGGGAAGGAAGGACATGAGGCATGCTAGAGCCAGTGAGAAGGAGTTAGGGTTAATTAATTGATCCATATTTTTGTCTAATTAAACATTTATTGACATTGAAGAACAAAATGGATGAGTTGGAAGGGAAGAAGGTGGTAGGTGGAAGAATTAAGATGCAAGAAATTGTAATTTTGGAGAAAATACAATAATTGACAATGCAGACATTTCTAAGAATATGATCGTGAGTGTCTGAGGTAAGATGAACACAATTTTTGGAAGAGAAGAGTTTGAGAAACTAGGTGATTAAGAACTTGAAGGACCATTTACATAAACATTGGAATCACCAAGAACAAAACAAAGGTATTGTTGGGAAGAGAGACAGCTGCATGCAAGAAGCTAAAATTGTCAAGGAGTGAGGGGGAGTGACTGTGATAGCTCTGGCAGCAGAGTCAAAGAGAGGACAGTGCAGGAAAGAGGAAGAGTTCTCTGAAAGTGGCAGTAAGGAACAATCCATTCCATGTCAAGAACTTGCAATAGGAGAGACATGTGAGCCTAAACATTCCCCACTTGTGAGGACTATAATTTTAAACTGATTTTAGTTAAAAGAATAAATAGAAGGGAAAGGTCAAAGAGGAGTTTGAGAATGTAGAAGATTCTGTCAAACACTGCCCACAAATTCAGAGGGTACAGTTATGAAAGTGTTTCAGGAGCTGGGCCAATTTGGAATATGAAGTCGGAAGAGTTGATACACCATGTAATCTGAAGACTAGAGTCTTGAGGATAAGGGATGGCCTGGGAATTCTCAGCTTCCTGTAGTGACAATGTGCTCAGGGACAAAGGGCATAATGGGATTTGTCCTGATGGTCTCAGGGAAGATGCTCATAGAGAGGCTGGAGAGCGCTGATAGGAGAGTAGGGTAATGCAGTTGCCAATTCCACTTAGTTCTGGAGGTTTGACTTCACCTAGTAATGGTGACATGGAGGTTGGGAAAAGAAATTTGGTCTTAAATGGAACACTAAGAGCTCTGTGGCTCCCTCTTGTCCATAGCTCTTGAAGCTAAGGAAGCTGGAGAAAGTCTTTTTACCAAAGCTCAAATAGCACCAGTATTCCCTCTTTGCTCCTTCCATTGGAAACCTGGTGGCCAGAGTAGTTACCTCATTTAGAGCTAGTGGACCACTCCAAAGTGGAGACATCAGAGGTGGGATGAGAAACATCTAAGAAAGAGTGGTGTCCCATAGTCTCTTGGAGAAAGATTTCATTGTGGAATTACTTACAATTGAGCTCAAATGTTGACTACATTTGGGTAGTAAAAAGACAGTATAATTCAATAAAAGGACCAGAATCAAAGACACTATGTGGTAAAGAAATTTGCCAGATAGGAGGTGGTCTTTGCTGCAGTGGAGGACACATATTGGTGAGCAGTGGAGAATAATGTTAGCTTAAAAGGGTCAACTTTCTAATTTTGAAAAATTGTCACGTACAGGAAGAATGAAATAGAAATATTTCTTTCCTGTTCTTCATCATCTGAAGGAAATCTCTTTGGTGGAGTCTGATGGAATCCCTTTGTGCACTCCTAGTATAGGAAGGGGAAATGTGTAAAATGGTGACGCTTCGGGCATTCTTTGCTCAAATAATCTTTTCTTGTATCTAACCTTGTATGAAAGTAACCATTCCGTGTAAACCTACTCAGTGATAGTAACACTTCAAAGATTATCCCCTTTAAATCTCACTGTAATACTGCAAGTTATTGTGTGGGCTGGGAAAGTAAGAATCCACTGTAATGTAGGTATCGTCAGAGTACCCTCTTGTTCATTACACTACATCCTGTATCTAAACGTGACTCACAATTCATAGGTTCTTTATAAATATTTGTTAAATGAATAGATAAATTTAAGTAACTTATCCAAATTGATACACAGATATAAAATTAAAAACACTCAATTTTTCATGGATACTAATTATTTTTATTGATTTATGAAAAAATATTAGTATAATATTAACTTTGACAATATCATATGTAAGGGTATTGCTTCCTCATTCTCACTCATTCTTCCCATCCAATTTGGAATTGCCCAAGGCAGAAAGAAAAGAATTTAAATTTTGATTAGTGAAATTCCATGTTAATGCTTGTTGCTTATTTACTTTGGAGCAGGGTCCATTGTATGTTTCCAGATCACACTTACTGGTGTGGCACTCTTTGAAGCCATGATAATTTACATGGGTTTCTTTTATGATTATCTGCTTCTGTTGTTATGCTTATTCACATTTCTTGAGGCTGGTTTCAAACTCCTGGGCTCAAGAGATCCTCCTGCCTCAGCTTCCTAAGTAGCTGGGACTATAGGTGCACACCACTATGCCCAGCTAATTATTTTTATTTTTATTTTTTTGTAGAGACAGGGTCTCGATATGTTGCTCAGACTGGTTTTGAACTCCTGGCCTCAAGTGATCCTTTCACCTTGGCCTCCCAAAGTGCTAGAATTACTGACATGAGCTATCCGCCCTGGCCTTAATAATTCTTAATAAATATTTAATGATTTCCAAGATTCTTCTTATTATATTCAGATGGTCTTTGTGTGTGTGTGTGTGTGTGTGTGTGTGTATGCATGCTATTTTTTAATAAAACATATTTTATTCTAACTTCATATGCTGTTTACAGGAGACACATTTAATGTATGAGTAATATATATTTATATAACATATACATCTTTTAATTGAAAGATTTCAAGAAAAGAACAAAAATAGATACCACAGGTAAATCCTATTCAAATAACATGAGGTAGCTATTTTAATCAGACAGAATAAATGTCAAAAACAAAAGTCATTTTACTATTAAAATGATTAAAGGTATAATTTTCCAGAAAGATATAACAATTCTAAAATTGCATGTATCTAATAGCATATTTTCAAAAACATATAAAGCAAAATTTCATAAGAGTACAAGAAGAAAAATAGAATTTAACCATGATAAAGAGAGATTTCATAGCACTTTATCAATTATTGAAGGTACAAAGCTAAACAATTATTGAACAACACAATAACAAGCTTACTTTAATTGATAAATATGAAATTTAAACTCACATTTAAAGCATACTTTGTTTTGTCATAACCTTTACAAAAATAGCCCATGAACAAGGGTAATGAAGTAATTTTCAAATTGAAAATGTTGATGTGATCAGACTACTTCGCTAATAAAATATAGTTATATAAGAAATTGATAAAACATATAAAAATACATTTGTTAATTAAGGAACACACTTCTAAATAATTGATGGGTTAATACAATTTAATAACATAAATTAGAAATTATTATAATTGACTAGTTATTTAAATAACACTGTTGTAATTTGTTGTGTGTAGTGTCCTTAGAAAAATTCCCAGATTGTAAGTTTTATGTTAGGGAAAAAAACTATTCATATAGAGAATTTTGAAAAATGTAAATAAGTAAACACAAAGAAATTAGAAGTAAAGATACACACAATTAAAAGAAGCAATTAATAAAATAGAAAATAACAATACAGTAAATTGGATCCACAAAGAAAAAACTTATTTCTCTGTAAAAACTAGTGAAATACACAAATCTCAAGTAAATATAATCTGGAAAAGATAGAAAAGACAAAAATAAGCAATACATTAAGGTTTTAAAAGTGACCATTGCAACAGAAGCAGCAGCAAATAAAGGGCCCCCCAAAAATATTGTTAGTAACATATGGCAATAAATAATAAAACAGTAAATGGAAAAATTTCTGAAAAATATAATTTAATACAACTAACTCTAGATGAAAAACAAATTGAATTTCTATTTAAAATCTTAGGCCAAAGAAACTACCAGATTCATATTCTACCAAATTTCCAAAGAACAAGTTAATCTAATCTCATAAAATTGCCATATTATATAGAAAAAGAGTAATGCCCTAAAAATTATTCCCAGATATTAACATCATCTATCAACGGTTGGGAAAAAAAGATTGGAAATTTCAGTCTGATTTCAGTTAGGAATGTAGATGAAAAAATTTTAAAATATTAGCAAACTGTGTCCAGAGTATATCAGAAGATAAATACATCACAATAAATTTTGGTTTATCCTAACAATGGAATGGTGGTCTGATATCATAAAAACATTCAATTCAATTTATTGTATTACCATATCATCTCAGTCTATGTAAAAAACTTTTTCTAATTTTTTTTTTATTTCAGCGTACTACGGGGGGACAAATGTTTAGTTTACATATATTGCCTTTGCCCTACCCGCGTCAGAGCTTCAAGTGTGCGCACTGCAACCATTAGGTGTGAATATACCCATCTCCCGGCCCCCTCCCATCTGTCCGACATCCAGTGAATGTTACTACTATATGTGCAGAATGGCAAAAAACTTTTTGGTAAAATCCAACGTTCATTCACTATGAAAGATTGCAGCAAATTGGCAATGGAGAGTTTCCCAACTTCATAAAGAATTTCTAACAAAAACTTGGAACAATAATTCTTAGCTATTCTCTTCAATATTCTCTTTAATATCAGAAGAAAGGCATGAATGTATACTGGTACCATTTCTTTTCAACACTGCTCACAAGATCTTACCAGTATGGTAAGACAAGAAAAGAAATAAAAACTATGAGGGGTGGAAGGGAAGGACACTGTCATTATTTGTAGGTGATATGATTACTTAAATAGAAAACCAAAGTATCAACAAATACATTATTAAAATCAAAGGTGCTAGATATAAGAATAAAGTATAAAAGAAATTGCATTTTTCTACCTAGGTAATGAAAATATTTTGTTAATTAAGGCTGAAAGTGTTCTAATAAATGCAAAATACAAGAAATAAATATATTTGGAATGAGAGTGCCTTAACTATTTTCCTTCCTTAAAAATGATAATACAGTCTTCTTTGACTCTTTCACGTTCAATTTGATTTTGCTAAAATTCTCCCCTCATCTCTGAGGCTTAAGGCCTGGTTAATATAAATTCATCAGAGCAGTTCAGTTACCTTTCAGACTTAGGTCAGTGGGAAGGAAACTGGAGCTGTGAGCAGTACTGGGGAAGAGATCTGTAGATTTTTTCCCCCTGTGGTTGTTGATAATCATACTCCAGGGACAATGTATTAAATGCATTATTTGTTCTGGCCTCTTATCTAGCTAAAAGGTATAGATGTCTGACAAAATCTACCCTACCCCACTCCCAATCCCACCACCAAACCTGGACCTACTTCTTGACTCACTGACTATGACACTCAGTCTTATTAGTCCTGTAAATTGCTAAATACATTCGAATCCCAAAATGATATTTATGCATGTAAGTGGATTTTCAAGATCAGGCAAAGTGTATAAAAATTCTAGATTCAGATAGTGTCTGAGCCAATGATAGTGCCAAGTTGTCACTATTAAGATTCACTTCTTTGGATTTTTATATTGTTCTTTCTGTCCATTTGGCTTCATGGACAAATGTGTCCATGGAGCAAAATCTGTCAGTATATCCTGCATCTCCCTTCGCTGTGCTTACAGTTCTATTTTTACTATTTCGACATTACTATGAAACATTTGTCAGTATGTTTCTTCTTTTAAAATTCATGTAAAACTCTATCTGCATATGGCAAGTCCCCAGATCCTCATTATTGTGAAACATTTTCCCTAATTAAAAACATTCATAAAAATTAACTGCAAAGAGTTAGAGGCAAGGTTACTTCAGATTACATCCTATAAGAATATGAAGAAAAATGTGTGCTTCATGGTATAATGCTCTCTGTTGAGCAAGAATCTGGATGTGGCTTTGCTCAAGGCTTGAGTTATACACTTAATTTTACATATTAAAATTTAATGACCTTTTAAATGTAATATGCCTTTAACAAACAGCATTTTTCCTTTCCCAATACTATAATTTCATAGTATTGTATAAATAATAGTTTGGAACATAGTTGATACGTTTTGTTTTTTTCTGTAAACATTTAACTATTTTTCATTGATTTTTGAAAGCTTTTTTTTCAATAGCATTGTCATTTTTTCCCAGTTCTGACAAAATTATGAGATAAAATGGTTTAAAACATAATATATTATGTTTGTTTTGGCTTAGAGAAAAATTAAAATTATGTAAGTACAATACTTTTCACTGACTCATTAAATCTATCATCATATGTGCATGTAGAACTGTTTTTCACTCATCAAGATTTATGGATTTTGTAAATTAAGATGATCTTGGATTGGAGAAAGCACGTTTTGAAATATGTCTCCAGAGGTTTTCAGGAAGAACTAGCATGGGGAAAGCATTTTTATTTGCAGGAGAAATGCTCATTTCATGATGCACTTATTTCCAAATGTGCCTGGCAAGCTTTCACAGAATTTTAACTTTACATTCCTTACTCCTGTGAATTTTTTTTATTTCCCACCCAACAAACGAAGTAGTGAAAAGGGGTTATAGAACACCAGGGAGACCTCTTGTTAAACTAGGTAGCTAGGCAACCAGCACCCATTCCTGTGTTTTAAACAATATGCTACTAAAATCTTACTGTGTTGAAAATGTTTTACATTTTACAAAATGGGTTCACATTTACATAATCTCACTTGATCCTTGTAGAAACAATATTATTATTTCTATTTTGGGATGATAATGCTAAAGATGGAGTAGCTTGAGGCTGTTTTGGATATCATAATACATGGTGAAGATAAAATTTAACTCGGGAATTCTGATTTCATATCTAGTTTTTCTCCACTGTACCTTGCTTCCTGCACACAGTGAAATGTCAAATAGTTGTTGACTGTATGAAAATAATATTTTCCCACAGTTCAAAAGCACATATAAGTAACCTTAGGACAATACTAGTTGTTTCTGAAAAAAATATTATTCGTTAAAATTATAGTTTTAAGACTATGGAGACATCTGCATTTCCGTTGACACTATTATTTTCTCCCTCTATGAAGGAAACAGTTCAACAACTAGGAGTAAAACATTCCAAATGCTGGGCAAGTATCAAGGCTACAAGTTTCTTAACTAATAGCTGTTTTAAACAAAGTAGCTGTTCCATCCAGGTTTAAAAATTAAAAGATTAAAACTTGGATGTGGTGCACATTTCCATCTTTTGTAATTAAACTTGTACCTTTGGGACTGGCTTGACCAATGTCTGATGTGGGAGTATGTATCTGATTGATGTGAGATAACAAAATCAAGGGTTCAAGTGAAGTAAAAAAGGTAGCAGAATATCAGTCATAAAGTCTCAGTTATGCAAGATAAGTAACTTCTAGAGATTTCCTGTTTGACATTTTCTCTCTAGTTAACAATACTACATTGTATACTTCAAATTTTGTAAAACGGTAGATCTCATGCTGTGTTCTTACTACAATAAAGTAACATTTAAAAAGGAGTGGGGAGGAGTGGAAGTGTTGAGATATAAAACATAAAGGAGGAGTCTGGAGAATTGATAGGGACCAGAGGTGAGAATCGAAGTTATAGGGTGGAGTCTGATTCCAGCACAACAGAAATGAATTGATGAATATGATTAAGAACAAACTGGATGAAGGAAGCCAGGTTTCATACCTAATTGCATGGAGCAACTGTTGGTACTTGTAACAGGGCCATAATGATTGAATGAAAAACTAGATTAATAGCTCAGGGCAGAATAGACAATACCTTTTCTGCCATTCTTTCAATATCTCAGCTACTATGTTCCTTCTCTGATGGAGGATATCCTGAGTCAACTTGCACACAGCCCTTAAATAATTTTTTTATCATTCTTAAGTAGACAATCCTGTTGAAATAGAAAGTATTCTATACATGAGAAGGACGAATGTTGTGTTGATCATAGTAGTAGGCAATGGAGCTAATCATGGTGCTGATTGAATGTACAATTTTTTTGTTTTCTTTTTTTAGACGGAGTCTTGCTCTGTGCCCTGGGCTAGAGTGCAGTGGCGTCAGTCTAGCTCACAGCAACCTCAAACTCCTGGGCTTCAGTGATCTTCTTGCCTCAGACTCCTACGCGCCGGGACTACATACAGGCATGCACCACCAGGACCGGTTAATTTTTTCTGTTTTTAGTAGAGACAGGGTTTCACTCTTGCTTAGGGCTCAGGCTGGTCTCCAACTCCTGCCCTCAAGCGATCCTTCTGCCTTGGCCTCCCGGAGTGCTGGGATTACAGGTGCGAGCCACCGTGCCCAGTCTTACAGTTTCTACTAATGTATTACTTTTCCTTATAATAACAGATCTGAGCAGAGGTTGAGAAATTGGATATGTTAGGAAGGTAGGATTCTGAGATGAGAAGAAAAGTAAAATGCCATAGGGTGACTTTATCCATATCCTAAAATGCATTAGGTGTTGATCTTATGGTTTTCGTCAAGGGAGAGGATGTGGCATATCTATACATCTGTTATTTTATATTTGATTCTGATTACAAACTTCAATGTAACTTTTGCATGACCCTTTCAGCACCAGCTGGAGCCAGCCTTTCTAAGTGAAAGACCTGTAAGTTTTTCCCCAGGTACTATCCTGCTGATGGAATTACAAGTGGTAAGTCATCATTTTAAAATCCTTTTCTACCTTTTCTTAGTCTAGTCTATGCTACTCTCTATATAAATAGATTTCTTTTGTATGTGCTGCATAGGTCATGTATAAAGTTTTACTTATTAAATTTTTTATTTCAGTGATATCTCTTAGGATGGAAAAAAAATATGTTTTATAATAAACTGGTACATTTAAATAACATTTGAACCCATTTTAAAGGTTAAGAAGTACTTTACAACTGATAATTGATACAACTTGATAATTTTAGGAAGCAAATAGACTCATACATTTAGAGGTAGAAATACCAATAACTATGATTGTTATGTGTTCCTCTGTACTTTTGCCATTAGTTTGAAATAAATGCAAAAATGTAGCCAGTTTTTCCAAACAATGTAGCCAGTAATTAGCCCCCTATGCATTTAGACATTCTTTCTAGTTTCTTTACCATATGAAGTAAAATTTCTGCTGTGGTTCTAAAATCAAAAGCTGCTATATGCACATTAATACTATATTATCAAAGAATTCATTGTGAGTAAATAGAAAGTTCATAGAAAAGACAAAACTGTTCACTTTTTGCTTCCTTTTTAAAAGGTTTGGGTATAGCCATTCATTATATATATAAAAAATATGAATTTATAGATAAGATTCATATATATATGAATTTATAGACCAGAAATACACAGTATAGGTGACATGTAATTTTGAAAGACTGTACTTGGAATTGAGTCAGGTAGTCAAGTAATTTGAGGTCAATAATTGTTTAATGTTTTTGATTTATGTTTGTTTCTCTGGAATCAGATGCCAAAATAATAATTGGAATGAAATATGTTTATTAGGGATCAACACATGTGAAGAGTAGG
>CAUYPO010127640.1:0-16052 GCA_963574435.1 Cheirogaleus major
GACCCTGTCTCTACTGAAAAAATAGAAAGAAATTAGTTAGACAACTAAAAGTATATATATACAAAATTAGCCAGGCATGGTGGCGCATGCCTGTAGTCCCAGCTACTCGGGAGGCTGAGGCAGAAGGATTGCTTGAGCCCAGGAGTTTGAGGTTGCTGTGAGCTAGGCTGACACAACGGTACTCTAGCCCAGGCAACAGAGTGAGACTCTGTCTCAAAAAAAAAAAAAAAAAAAAGTAGAACAATGGGAAGTGGTTACTCCTTAAAAATAATGCTTTCCTTCTCCAAAAGGAGTCACTGAGCTACCCAAAATATTTTCAAGGGTTTAAATAAGATCTGTTGACCAATTACTTCCACTGGACTTCCTCCTGAAGGTCCAAAGTTACACTTGTCTTCCTCCTCCTCCTCCTTACAAGAACCAGCTCTCCCAAGAGCCAAGATGAAAACTCCCAGAATTAAGCCACTGTAGGTTGGGAGGCAGTTAGGTGAGACATTCTTTGCACCTTTAGGTGCTGAAAACTCACTCTCTTTTGAAGAGTCGCCAGATCCTCCTGGATCCTAGGAGGGTCAAACCGGCCCATGTATGCTATCAAGATTCACAGCAAGGGGTCATGTTCTTCTGGGCATGGTTTGCTCAGCTGGGAAAAGAGCTCAGATGACCCATAGAGGCTGGAGGAACCTGTTGTTCGAGAGGGTTTCTGCAGATGGTTTGAAATGACTCTGAAGAATGTTTTATTCTTGGGGATATCTTTCAGATGGATGTTTACATGGAACAAAACCAGCCCCAGTGAAAATGAAATTACAGGAGAAGGTGAAAGGACCAGAATAGTTCATGAATTGCCATACTCCTTACTCTTCTGATGTAAACAATGTTGAAATGAAATGAGTTCACTAAGGAAAACTCTTGAAGGTGCAGTTCCTTTAAGAATCAGTTCTGCTGGTCAGGGAACAAAAATCTCTGTACTTCCTCAGTGGATTTTAAATATATCAGTAACTCTCTTTTTGCCCCCACTCCCTACCATCCAAATTTAAACTAACCAAAGAATCTATGGGTGTAAAATTACTGTGGCAGGAGGGAGACTCCTATGTAAATCAACAGTGCTTTTACAGCAAAAGAGGACAATGGGGACATTAGTATCCATGCAGATCTTTTCAAAAAGAAAAATATATATATATTTGGAGGGGAGGTGACTGAAGTTAAAGATGTATTTTCCTCTTTGTAGCTTGAAAATTTCATTCTCCCTAAAAGTAGAATGAATCAGAACAAGTTGTCAAACAAAAAGTAAAACTTCATCCCATCTAGCAATCAGAATAATTTAATTAGCTTTACAGGCTCTACAATCTGTCACCTTATTTATTCGTTTTTCAGCTTTCCTGTCATTTCCAATTGTGCTTCAAAACAACGAGTGCAAATTTGTCCACTAAATTCAGTATAATTAAAACAATATTCTGCTCTCAGGAAATATAGAATGCATTTCATCCAAGTAAGCCTTGAAGAGGTTAGTCAAGTGACAGATCAGACAAAAAGGACACTTAATACACATGTAAATCATTTGCATTACAAATAAGACACTTTAGCAGGGGTTGGACTCCCTGCCTAGCAGTCAGGATTAAGTTCCCATATTAATGCATGCATTTGGTGTGGTTATTTCGGGTGGAAGACTTCATCCATCAATGCCCTCTGCCACTAAGTAAGGCCAACCTGTAAACTGATCACCACAGCCTGTCAACACTGGTTACTTAATTACATAAAGAAAATATATTTAAAAGACTTTTGATAATTTGGTTAGTATTTCAACTTTGGGTTCAATGTGTAGCATTTTTTTCAAGGTTCTTCAAAATAATGGTTAAAGATATTTTTAAGAATTAAAAATGAAAAACCTATTATGTGCCCTGTAAATCTTTTTCTTTTATTTGCAGAAGTGAAAAACAAAGATTTGTTAAGTGCTAATGAATATGAATGAAGTAATATTTTTAAAAGATATTTACATTAAAAATTAAACTCAATGTTTTTATTAGTTGTTTTTGTAATTACCAATCCCAATTTACTTATGTTATTGATCAGTAGCTTTAAAATATTGATTGTGTCTTTTTTATAGAAAGGAGAAACTTTATTAGAGAAAACATTTCTTCTAATGAATATTTTCAAATTTTCAGTTTAATTATTTTTAAAATGTTACATATTATGAAATTATCTACAATAAAACTCATGAAATCAGTGATATTTAGAGATATTTTCTTTTATCCAAGTGTTTGATTTTCTTTCCATGTAAGAATTTAATAGTGAAGCGCCAAAAACACTGATAAAAGCAAAGAATGCCTTCGTGTATATATTTTAAATGTATTTTAATAAAAAAATATAGCAAATCTGGAAATAATGTCACAAGTTCTTTTTTGAAACCTTGATCAAATCTATTAACCATTTAAGAAATCGTTCCAAGCCCCTGCTCCCTGCAAATTGCAAATACATGGTGAAAAATCTGTGATCAAACCCAAGAAAATATACTTGAAAACGCAATCTGCTCTCTGTGAGCAATTAACATCCTGAAATGACACTTCAAGGATTCCTTGCAATTGAATGATAAAATTATTATTTGGTAATTTTAGTCAATATTCCTTTATAAACTATCAGAAATTTTTCATTTATTATAGTCTCGCTGTATTTATCTTCTGATCTTTTTACTCTAAAGGATCTTTTCCTTAAATCACAATGATTCTATTATTTTATAGTCTAAGAAATTGGATATTTGCAAATAAATACCAACATAAACATGCTTGATTAAAAAGTACAACAGAAAGATTTTGGGGTGAGTCTTACCCTCTTTCTTAGTGGGTTCTGGCATGGCCACAGTAAGATGTTATTCTCCAAAGAGTTTTCTCCCCTTCAGGACTAGTTGACAGAAACCCCACAGGCGGTTGGGAGATGGTGCAGGTCAGTGTGACAAGCAGTTGGGAAGAAACCCAGTGCTTTTATACCGCCCTGAACATCAATCATGTTGGCACCTCCCTTCCTTCTCCACAAGGATGCAGGAACTTGACAGCTACGGGGACCTTTCTCCCATCTGTTGTCTGCACTCTGCTCTCTCGCCTACTGGAAGGAATCTCCTGCCCATCTCATGTGGCTGATGAGAACACCTCTAACTTTCTAAATTCAGCGCAGCCTCGTGCTCCTTGCTCCTCTCTCTCTCTCTGACAGATGCTTGTGCTGACTCAGGCGTGCAAAAAGTTTGCTGGATGGTAAAAAATTAAATTAAAAAGTCATGATATGCCAATCCAAACTATGCTTTAATTTTCACTGAGATTAGAAAGAAAAATCTCTGTGTTCAGATGATAATTTTAATGCTGCAATTAGCTTTTCATTTTCATCAGTTTTTAATTATTGGGTTTCAAATATTTTCTTATTTTTTTATTGACATGTCAATGTTAATTTGTCAAGCCAAATTTCCAAGTTAAATATCTTTCTTTCTTTTTTTTTTTTTTTGAGACAGAGTCTCACTTTGTTGCCCAGGCTAGAGTGAGTTCCGTGGCATCAGCCTAGCTCACAGCAACCTCAATCTCCTGGGCTCAAGTGATCCTCCTGCCTCAGCTTCCCGAGTAGCTGGGACTACAGGCATGCACCACCATGCCCGGCTAATTTTTTCTGTATATATTTTTAGTTGGTCAATTAATTTCTTTCTATTTTTTTTTTTTTTTTTAGTAGAGATGGGGTCTCGCTCAGGCTGGTTTCGAACTCCTGACCTTGATCGATCCGCCCGCCTCAGCCTCCCAGAGTGCTAGGATTACAGGCGTGAGCCACCACGCCCGGCTCCAACACTTCAATTTTATAGACAAAGTAATTAAATCCCAGGAGGAAAAGGTATCAATTGCCACTTTTATATTTCCCTCCATTGTAATAAATAAGAACACTTTTGCTGAACATTTTCCTATTTTGTACCCTTTTCTTCCCACCTCCTGCCCGACATACTGAAGCTGAGGTGCTGTATAGGATCCTAACTATTTTAAAACTCAACTATCAGAGGGCAAAGAAGGATAACGTAATACAGCCCAATTGCCTGAATCATCCTGGCTTCTCACCAAGACCCAGAATGGACAGGATGTGGTCACACTGCAGGACAGCTCTTGCCGGCCATGGAAACCAGCCAGGTATCATGCTGATACGCCTATCTCCATCACTAGCCAACAAGACAAGGAATCAAAATCCCTGTTAATTCACCCACAAAACTGTCCATCTTTTCCTGTGGTATCATCACACAGGCCTGCTTTGGGGCAACCAAACAAATTCCATCAGTTTCTTTTTTTCTTTTCTCTTTTTTTGAGACAGAGTCTCACTCTGTTGCCCAGGCTACAGTGCCATGGCAGCAGCTTAGCTCACAGCAACCTCAAACTCCTGGGCTCAAGCGATCCTTCTGCCTCAGCCTCCCGAGTAGCTGGGACTACAGGCATGCGCCACCATGCCCGGCTAATTTTCTATATATTTTTAGTTGTCCAATTAATTTCTTTCTATTTTTTAGTACAGACAGGGTCTTGCTCTTGCTCAGGCTGGTTTCGAACCCCTGACCTTGAGCGATCCTCCCGCCTCGGCCTCCCAGAGCGCTAAGATTACAGGCGTGAACCACTGCGCCCAGCCCCATCAGTTTCTTTTACACACACTTACATTTGTCTCTCTCTCTCTCTCTCTCTCTCTCTCTCACTTACCACCCAAGCTAGACTCAGGGCAGAACCTGGGCCACCTTACCACACCCCCAGGACCACCCACACTCTCTAAGGTTCTCTGGTTTTCTTTCCTAATCAGCCTCATTTTCCTCACACTTAAAACATCAGTGCCTTAAAAATGCAGCCCTGCCCCAGAAATACCTGCCTATTGAAAGGACATACTCTTAAATTTAAAAAGCACGGCTGGGCGCGTGCAGTGGCTCACGCCTGTAATCCCAGCACTCTGGGAGGCCGAGGCAAGGAGGATCACACAAGGTCAGGAGTTCAAGACCAGCCTGAGCAAGAGCGAGACTCCGTCTCTACTAAAAAATAGAAAGAAATTAGCTGGACAACTAAAATATATAGAAAAAATTATCCGGGCATGGTGGCGCATGCCTGTAGTCCCAGCTACTCGGGAGGCTGAGGCAGAAGGATTGCTTGAGCCCAGGAGTTTGAGGTTGCTGTGAGCTAGGCTGACGTCATGGCACTTTAGCCCAGGCAACAGAGCAAGACTCTGTCTCAAAAAAAAAAAAAAAAGCCAGGTCACAGAGTATTATTATTTATGGCAAGATCCTGTTTTTATAAAAACAAAGGAACAAGAACAGTAAAAAAAAAAAAAAAAGCCTGTATATGGATTCACATGCTTAAAGGAATTTAAAACAATTCCGAAAGAATACTCACCCACGTGATAACAACAGAGACGGAATTGGGAGGACAAAAGGGAAAAACTATTAACTTGTGTATGCTTTTATCTAACTTGGAATGTTGCAATAAACTGTCATAATTACATAGTTCCGATTCTTAAAGAGCAATCAAACTCTTCTGACCAAAAATAGAAAAGAAAAAAAAAACTTAAATTGAAAATGCTAATGCAACTTCAAGGATCAGTGAGCAGTGAGGGCTGCTGCTCTCAGCCCCCACAACCTTGAGGGGTCAGTAAGGGCTGCTTTCCACTTAGGCTGCCCTCTTGGACCTCACTGTGCCCAGACGGCTTCTTCACTCATTGTTTATTAGTTTTCATTTCTCCTAATTCAAAAAGCAATCAAACTAACTGGTGAAAACATTATTAAATTGTTTATATCCCATATTCTAGAAGTTAGGCTTGAATAAAATGACAACAATTGCACACATTATTCATTTGTTGTATTAAATTGAGAGTTGAGTATCTGAATTTATCATGTCATTTATACCCTTCCCTTGCCCCCCCCCAAAAAACATGAACTAAAAGGACTTTGAGCCTCAACTTTACCCTCTAAAACTGCTCTCCCCCATAGCACCTTCCTTCATAAATGGAACCACCTTCTATCCATCCTGAAAAGATTCTCTACTCTCTCCCTCACTTCCCACATCCAGTCACATGCAATACTGTGTCCCTCTCTACCTCCTGAATAGACGTGTCCCCTCCTCACCACCTCTACTGCCACTGCACAGCCACAGTCCACCTACTACAACCATCATTGTGACCTTCTAAATTGCACTTGTGGCCTCGGTCGAAATGTTTCGTGCTCCGAGGTAATATAACGCATGAAAAGAAAATGGACTTCTTCCTAAACCAGGTTTCACCACTTAGTTTTGGGGCCTTGAGAAGGGCCTTAACTTCTCTAAGACCCAGTTTCCTCTTCTGTATAATGCAATCCATATTTACCTTGTGTAAGGATTGTTGCAAGAATTAGAGACAAGGTGTGCAAAGTACCTAATCCTAAGGGTAGTCTTGTACATAGTTTGATACTGTATTATTTTTATTATTTTCTTATTTGTAAAAGCAAGCAATAAGCCTGTGAATTATATTATGAGGTAAGGCACCAAACACAGTTACTGTTTCATTTCTTTTCAACGGCTCCACGTGCCCAAGACAATATTTGGCCCCAGCCCTTTTCCAATTGCATCTCCTGCCTCTGGACCTCACCTACCTGCTCCTTTAGCATAATGAATTAATTAATAGTAAGAATGCGTATCTCTTATGCCCTCTTCTCCTTCAAAGCCATAATTACAGGTAGAACCTTTTGTGTGGGAAAATCCTTTACCCTGTATTTCAATAATTATCATATTTTCAAATTTGGAAAGCAATACCCATAAGAACAAGTGTATTTAAGGGGATCACGGGGCAGAGTATGTGTAAACAAGCAATTCTGAAACAATTTTCCAACTATGGCTGCTACACATGTTCATATGAACATGGTGAATATGATGAAAAATTATCAAATCTTGCTAAATAATGTCTGAGAAATAACTTTTGCCAAGATGAAATCTTGAGTTGAAATAAAGGTTGATGCAAATTAGAGCAATCGGGTTAAAAAAAAAGAGATGTCATTGAAAATGATTATGTTTATTTGTTGAGGTTGTTTGTAAAGTTTTTAAAAGCATATGTTGACATATTTTAGATTTTTAAATTAATTGGATAACAAATGTGATAAAAAGTGTAAAAATTTCTTCTTTAAAAAGAGTGAGGCCGGGCGCGGTGGCTCACACCTGTAATCCTAGCACTCTGGGAGGCCGAGGCGAGAGGATCGCTCAAGATCAGGAGTTCAAGACCAGCCTGAGCAAGAGTGAGACCCCGTCTCTACTAAAAATAGAAAGAACTTAATTGACCAACTAAAAATATATAGAAAAAATTAGCCGGGGATGGTGGCGCATGCCTGTAGTCCCAGTTACTCGGGAGGCTGAGGCAGGAGGATCGCTTGAGCCCAGGACTTTGAGGTTGCTGTGAGCTAGGCTGACACCCCGGCACTCTAGCCCGGGCAACAGAGTGAGACCCTATCTCAAAACAAAAAAAAAAAAAAATGAGAGAAGGCCATGTGCAGCAAGCAGGTCATGCCTGCAATCCTAGCACTTTGGGAGGCCGAGGCGGGAGGATCACTTGCAGCCAGGAGTTCAAAACCAGCCTAAACAAAAGTGAGACCCTGTCTCTACGAAAAACAGAAAAATTAGCCAGGCGTGGTGGCGTGCACCTATAGTCCCAGCTAGTCAGGAGGCTGAGGCAGGAGGATTGCTTGAGCCCAGGAGTTTGAGGTTGCTATGAGCTAGGCTGACAACACTGCACTCTAGCCTGGGAGAAAGAGACAAATAATGAGAGAAGTTAAAAATCATAGTTTATGTAAATCAATTAAATATTAACTTTCTATTCATGTTTATTCATAGATTAGAAAAGAAATCTGGAGGTTCCCCCCCCATAAGCTCATGATTTAGAATTTACAGATATAAAAGAAGCTAACAATCTTTCTAAGCACATGAGGAAAAAAACTAATTCTGTTTAAAGATGAATCCAGGTAATTTTTTTTATTTCTTGAGACAGGGTCTTCCTCCTGGCCTCCTCATAGAGACAGAGTCTCACTATGTTGCTCAGGCTGATCTTGAACTCCTGGCCTCCAGTGATCCTCCCACTTTGGCCACCCAAAGTGCTGGGGTTACAGGCATGAACCACTGTGTGCTGCCAAAGCCAGGCAATTTAGATGGTTTTCATCAGGTCCCCAATATGACAATCTCTAAAACTGTGTAAGTAAATATCTATTTCTTGAATGATTTAACTATAACCCTGTACAAGCGTAAAATTGGCTCCAAAAGGAAAAGCCGCTCAATGCCCAGAAAGTGCTTCTTCAGCAGCTGATGACTGTCCTTGGTGTCAGGGTTGACAAAATGAGTTGAAGATTCTTAGTACATAGCCTACTGCAACCAGGCTGTAAAACTTTTTTAAAGCTGTCACACAGATATGTTTTCTTTTTACAATGCTACCAGTAATGCTGAATCATTCCTTCCTGAAGCCAAAGAGATCTTTTTAAACTTCACCATATGTTAAATTTCAACCATTTTTAAGTTAAAAAAAAAAAAAAACCTTACATTTAAAGTGTAGGGTATTTTTATATTAATATATCTTCAGTTTTCAAGTTATTTTAGAGTCATGACTCTTCTTCAAACACTATTTTGGCCTGAGTGACAGACACTTAGTACTGATTTACGTACATCCCAAGCGTACAGTCAGGCAGGTGAACATGACTAGGCATGGGTGCTCCTCAGGTCATTCAAGAGGAGGCATTGTGAAATCATAAAACCATACTCCAGTATTCTAGTGGACAGGTTGCTTTGTTCTGCTACCCAAAGCAAAATGAAAAGGAGAATATTATGATGATGTCAGAGGTCATTCTTTTTTCCGACCCTTGGTAGTTTTCTTTCAAGTGTGTTCTTTTGTGAGCAGAATTACAGCAGTCCATGTAATGAGGCATAGGGCAGAGCACTAAACAATATCAGGCCAGGTCAAAAAGCAATCAGGCTGACAGAAGAAATAACTAGGAAAAAAAATGAATTAATTCATCTTCTTGATTTCACACACCTTCAGGCAACATTACTCACTTGCATTATTGTCCTAGCCCAGTCAGTATCTAACCTGGGCAGGAAGGTAGCAACACTGCTGGGCGCTGATTCTGAAAGACGAAATGACCTGCACAGACTGAGCCAAGTTGCCAGATTGCAAATTACTAATGTTCAACTTGAACTTAGTATAGTAGTTTTCTGTTGACATTCCCATAAACTGGTCCAGTTATTTTTAAATGAATCCTATTTGTTGAAAGAGCCTAGAAATAAGCCAAAGATTTCTTTTGGCTTTATAGATATAATGCAACAAAACCATTTATTATACATACCTGATAATGAACAAAATTTCCTTTTGAAAAATCAAAGCACTCACAAAACATGTTTTTCAAAAATCACTTCTATATGATATTATCATTGGAATACCTAAGTTTGCACAATTATTTTGAATTTACTTTTCAAACAGGAAACATTACTTGAGATTGATTTAGCTCATTTAAGTAATACTCCCAAATAAAGTGTATACCATATTTAAAAGATAAATATAACAGATCTCACTATCAAATAATCAAGTATAATGATTATTTTATTACCACAAGATATATTTTTACATAACTGTATTTGACAGTTTATTAGAAACCTTAAACTGAATTTTATTTATGCTAAATGCAACTCAAAATAAATATATGAACAAGTATCATTTGGTAAAAATAATCCTGATTTCTTGAGTAACTGACAACAATAACAACAAAAAATAATCCTGATAATTTTTGTTCGTCTGATATCTTTGATATGAACCTGATAAATTAACCTGCTGCTGTATAAAACAAAACACGCTTTAAATTTAAAAAAAAATTGGTATTTGCATTACTCTGCATTAAGAAACCACTGTTACATTATTCCTACAAAACATTTTTTCTCATTTTCTTCATTACTGCCTGTGAAATTAATGTAGGTAGTTCTTTTTAATTCTAGTCACTTCCTACTATTCCTAATTTTCTTAGTCTTTCTCTGACACTAACCAATATTGACTGGTAAGTCCTTTATAATGGTGTATCTTCCTCCAGTATAAAATGATTCTTTCATAAAATATTTCATGCCCACTCCATGTTAGGCTTTATGTTAAAGACTTTGGATGCAGGCAGGGCGTGGTGGCTCACGCCTGTAATCCTAGCACTCTGGGAGGCCAAGGCAGGAGGATCGCTCAAAGTCAGGAGTTCAAGACCAACCTGAGCAAGAGTGAGACCCTGTCTCTACTATAAATAGAAAGAAATTAATTGGCCAACTAAAAATATATAGAAAAAATTAGCCAGGCATGGTGGTGCGTGCCTGTAGTCCCAGCTACTCAGGAGGCTGAGGCAGAAGGATTGCCTGAGCCCAGGAGTTTGAGGTTGCTGTGAGCTAGGCTGACGCCATAGCACTCTACTAGAGTGAGACTCTGTCTCAAAAAAAAAAAAAAAAAGACTTTGGATGCAAAGTAAATTAAGACAGATTCCTTCCCTTTAGAGCTCATGGCAAAAGACAAATGCATTAAGGTTTACTATGAAGGGTTAAGAGCAATGACACAGAAATATCCCTATAAGGGTTGTTTAAATCAAGCAGGAAGGTCAGTTAACAGTTACATTTCATGAAATTAAGTCCATCCTCTTTATGAAGAAGGTGATGGCTTACCACTGTCTGATCTGCACTTCCCTGTCTCGGCAAAGCAGTGTAGATAGATGTAGACAACATCAAAACATCTCTGAGAATTACATTCATCATCCTGTTTCCTCACTTCCCCAGATTCAGCATCACTGCATTTAAACATGTCAATATAAGATTTAACCTAAGTTCGAAAATATAAACTAGTCCAGCTGTTGTTAAGACTAGCTATGTACATAGTAAAACATAAACTAGGAATTTACAGACTGATACAAAAAAATTAGATTGCAGTTGGAATTTTTAGTCATATGTACTATATTTATTCTTTGGTAGTTAGGCATCCAAATAAAAATAAGACATATCTGAAAGTACAAATATTTACCATATTATATACTAAATTAGAAGCCAAGTTGATTAGATATGTCACACATCACGTCTTTTAACTGTAACAGTGTAAAACAAGACCCCCCAAAAAACCAAACTTACATTATAAGAAAAAGATTTTTATAATATTCCACACTAAATGGGAATTAACATTTAAAATGCCACTATGCACCTAAAAATAAAGGTTTGCCACATAGAAAAGCAGTGTATATATACATTTAAATTTACAACTGGTTACTTGCTACTTAGTGCCTCAAGAACCAAGTAAAACCAACTGACTTCCTTAAACAATATGTATGTTCTTAAGAGCGCTTGATAGGAAATCAAAGCACATTTCATTGTTTTCTCCCAAGACCTTAGACAGGTTTTAAAAGAAGCCAAATACCAAAAGACTAAAGAGGACAAATGTTATACCTGGTCCATTTGTAATAGTCTGGCTTTATAAATACATTTTAACCAGAAGAGACTCATTGGAATATACGACCCACGTATTTGATATATACACCATTCTTTCAAACCATTTATAGGTGAGTTCAATTTTTCATGGTCAGGGTGACCTCATAAGACTTGGTTATGGCCCAACCTAGCCCAGAGGTGAAATCAGGCAGTGGGATCACCCAGCAAAGTTGTTTTTCTCCTGCAGCTCGATGACAAGCATGACTAGAGCCAAGGAGAATGAAGATTGCCCAGCCTTTGTCAAATGGGATTGGTGAGGAGTTCCCTCCCTCACCAAGGAGTGGTTACATTCAGCAGAAAGCTGAGGTCCTGAAATTGTGGGTCCTCAGGCACAAACCTCATCACCTTTGTGGATTATGGGATTGTCACTGAAAACGGAGTTTGAGGGGGGAAGGGGGCATGGGCAATATACATAACCGTAATATTTGTGACCCCATAATATGCTGAAATAAAAAAATTAAAAAAAATAAAAAGAAAACGGAGTTTGAAATAACAGCAGTTTCGAGAAGTTTGATTTACACATTCCAACCCAGTTGAATGTTGCCTTGGAGTGCTGGTACTTGAAAGATTCTTATGAATCTCCCTCCCCCACAGGCTAAACGGCCATTGCCTTCCAAATTCCAGCTTATACATTCATTTCTTGGGCACTTTTTCTCTTGGGGGGGAAACAATGGACTCTTTCAATCTTCTCTTAACAACAAAGGGCCCTAAAATGAAAAACAGTCCTTTCATCGCATCCTTTCTGACTTCTTAATAAGGATAAGTGGGCCCTGGGGGTGGGGGGAGCGAGGGCCGGGGAGGGGAGAGGTGACAGGCAACTCACCTCTTTCAGCTGCTCCAGCTCCTGTTTGAGGCTGTCGTACTCAGCCTCCAGCTCGTCATACTGCTGTTTGAGGGTCAGCTTCTCTTCCAGCACCACCAGCCCGTACTCGGCAGCCTGGATCTTCTCGTGGGTCGTCTCTGTGAGCTCCTTGGTCAGCCTCTCTATCTCAGTCTTATAGTGGTCCACCGTCTGCAAGACCTCTTCTGCGGCCATAGCCCCGGTGGAGCGAGGCAGGAGGGGGTGACGGGGTAGGGGAGATGGATGCAAAGCAGGCGGGGGGAAAGGGAGAAGGCAATGGGGAGGGAGGGTAACAACGGGAAAGTGCGGCTGGAGGAAAGGCAGCGCAATGCCCCGCGGGCTCTTCTGGCGCCGGCAGCTACCCTGCCCGAGGAACTGAGGAGAAACGCAACATGGAGAATGCAGGGGAGCGGATCAGGCTCGGGGCGGCAGCTGCTGCCGCAAGTGTCCTCCGGGCCGGCCCCTGCGTGCGGTCAGCAGCCGTGCGGCATGGCCTGGGCTGCTGGGGCCGGGGGGCGGCGAGGGGCTCCGGGTCCTGCTTCCAATTCAGGGGCGCCCGGCCGCCATGTCTCCAGGGCCGCGTCACTGCAGTCTCCCCCCGGGTCCGCGCGCTCGGCTCGCCGCTCGCCCGCCCGCTCGCTCCACCTGCTCCCTCTGGCCCTGCTGCAGCCGGTGCGGAATGATGCAGTCTCGGGCCGGCTCCCTCCCTACCCGCCTGCCTGGCTGCTGCCCCGAGCTGGGGGCGGGGAGCGGATGGAGTCAGCGCGGGGGGAGGAGGCAAGGACCAGACGGGAACGTCCCGAGGCGCCTCCCGCCGGGCGCGCGGGGCCGCCACCGCCCGCTGCTCCGCGGGGCGCGCGCGGCGGAGGCGGAGGCGGCGGGGCCGGGTCGGGTCGGGCCGGGGCAGCGCCGGGCCGCGCGCGGGGACGGGGCCGACACCCCGACCTGCTCGCCGGCGGCGGGAGTTCCTCCCTGGGCTTTGTCCCGAGGAACGTCGAAGCCCCCGAGAGTGGCGTGCGCGCCCCGGCTCTCCGGCTACGACGAGGGCCGAAGCTCAGGGAACTGCCTGGAATGGGCGCCTTCTTCCGAGAAAAGCAAACAAAACTACCCCGCTCCGGGCCCCGCGCGACCTCCTCGCCCCCTGGGCGCGCCGCTGCCTCTCCGGGCCACCTGCGGCCCACAGAACGCTGGGTCTCCTCCGCCTTCCCTCTAGCTCCCAGCCGCTCCCTGGCCTGGCCTGGCCTGGCCCACCTGACACGCTCAGCAAATTACCTTACTGCCCCTCAGACAGTCTTCGCTAAATACTGCTCGCCCGCGCCCAGGTGTCACAAGATCACTGTCTACTCGGAAAATTATCTCTGTATTGCATGCACCCAGTAAACCTCGAGGTATTGTATTTCTTGTCCCAACAGTTATTCCTTCAAAACACCTCACTCTACAGAAAACTGCATGAAATTCCCTTTATAAGGTATCAACAATACCCTACAATAAGCATTTTTTAAATAATAAGAGCTAAGAGTTCTTGAAACCAGGTTCCAAGCATGCGACTGTGCATGTTACATGCATTCTCATCAGTCCTAACAACGAACCTTGGAGGTAGGAACTATTATCCCCAATTTACAGGTGATGAAAGAAAGGTAGAGGAAGGTTGGGTGATTTGCCCAAAGTCAGATAACTCTTAGGTGATGGAGTCAAAATTTGAATCATAACTCCGGAGCCCTAAACTGGATCATTTATGTTGGCTTCATCTTAACTCATAACTAACGCAAACCCAGCAACTAAATATTATATGCTTGTAAGGTAATCACAGTAATCAACATGAAGAGCGATGATGAGGAGTCACAAAAGAAGGTGAAAGTACTGTGGAAGAAAGGAAAGAGTGGAGAAGAGATGAGAATCGAGAACCATCAAGAAGAAAGGCAATAGGAGGGGGGAAGGAGCAATTTCTGTGTTACCACCAGGCTGTGGGACCCCGGAGATCAATGGTTCTCCCCAGTTCCTTCCCTCTCTCCTCCTTCCTGGGTGGCACTTATTCCAGAGCCATTTGTCAGGGGCCAGTTTTCTGAGTTAGAAAGCTGGACCCAACTCTCCCATCACTATGTACATGGTAAAGAAAAAACACAATTGCTGATGGTTTGGAAGGAAGAACGAAGGACAATGCCCTCACAAAGCTTCCGTTAACGGGCTCTCTGGATGTGCTTTTCATTGCTTCAGAAAACAGACAACAACAAAAAAATTCCCCCAAATGCTGACAGTCGCAACAGAATATTGTCTTGTGATTATCTGACCTAAAAAAAAACAAACAGAATATTCTCTAGTGATTGCCTGATCCAAAAATAAATAAATGAGAAAACACTCAAAACGTGCAGTACAGCCACCATGAATTCCAACCTCACAGAGAAGCAGGAATGATGATCACTACATCATTCCACCCAGGTTTCCTTGATCTCAAACTCCATTTGGGAAACCCCTCCTGTGTACTCCTGTGGCACCTGCCTTCTATCACCCTGATGAATGATCACGAACCACTGAAGAGACAAGAGACGAAACCTGTAATTGCAGGTAGCTTACCTGCTTTCTTCCCGGCATGTTCCTCCACCAACTGTAACCATAGTCCTTCCAAAGCGATCATAATACTTGGAGTAGACTGCCTGGGTCTCCCTCTCCTTGGCTAGAACTAAGAATGGAGTTTGCCTCTGTGACTTTCCTTTTTTCTAAGTTTCCATTGTGGCCCAGTCCCTATGCTCTATCCTTCCCCACTTTTCTGGTTGATACATTTTGGTTAACACATTCAGTGTGACTTCATTCAGGCACGTACTTACTGTACACTACTCTAACACTTTAAGATTTTGCTTAGTTCAACTTTGATCCTATATATGATGGTACTTAACTTGAGGAAAGTAGACTTATTTCCTTATACACCATACTTTACATATATAGAGAGAGAAAGAGCAATGATGGGTATATAGAAAATAATTTCTTAAACCATTCTTAGAAGCAGGGTTCGCTCATTTTTCTTCATCCTAGCAGCCTTCAATTACTTATGGGACTTTCTTTATTACAAATGTCTAGGAAAAATTATATTTTGTGACCCAGTACCTCAAACCAACCCCTTATCAACTTTGTCAGCATGAATATTGTTTTCTCTTGCTATCAGTCATTCATTCACTATTTAAACATGTTTATTAATCACCCATTATGTACTAGGTACAATAGTAGGCGTTGTGAAATCAGTGACTAATAAGATGACAGTGGCCATGATTCCTGACATCTTGGAGCTTATATGCTGGGACAGACAGACAAAACAAAACAAACAAACAACAAAAACCAAAACGATAAATTTCTAAATAATTCCAAATTGTGACATCGACAGGCAGGGTATAACATAGTGGTTAAGAGTACAAGCTAGACTTCTTGGGTCCAATCCAGCTGTGCTACTTACTACCTATGCGTTTCTCAGTTGCCTCATCCTTTAAAAGGGGATAATAATTTTTATTTATTTATTTTTTTGAGGCAGAGTCTCACTCTCTTGCCTAGGCTAGAGTGCTGTGGCATCAGCCTAGCTCACAGCAACCTCAAACTCCTGAGCTCAAGTGTCCTCCTGCCTGGCCTCCCAGAGTGCTAGGATTACAGGTGTGAGCCACCACACCAGGCCAGGAGATAATAACTTAATCTCCTAATAAGATTGTTGTGAATAGAATATTATCTGACACCTAATAAGTAATATATACTGTGTT
>CAUYPO010127641.1:0-20170 GCA_963574435.1 Cheirogaleus major
GCGCATGCCTGTAGTCCCAGCTACTCGGGAGGCTGAGGCAGAAGGATCGCTTGAGCCCAGGAGTTTGAGGTTGCTGTGAGCTAGGCTGATGCCACGGCACTCTAGCCTGGGCAACAAAGTGAGACTCTGTCTCAAAAAAAAAAAGAAGCACGGGAAAGGGCCCTGGGAGCTCAGAAGAGAGAACAAGTGAGTCCCCGATGGTGGGAGGAGGAAATCATAATATTAGTGACAGCCTGTATTTGCTGAAAGTTGACTGAGTCTCAACACTGTATTGTTAAAAGCATTTTCTCATATGATCACTGAACAACCCAGTTTTACAGATGAGAACACTGGGGCTTAAAGTCAAGTAACATGTAACCTACTCAGGGTTAGCCCAGGTATTTTGAAGAACGACTAGGATTTGGGCTAGATTTCTAGATTCTTGACCCTCAAGGAAGGATTTACCAGGGCAAAGGCCCAGCATGGCCAAAGGCAGGGAGCTTTCATTAATTTTAAAATCAATCTTCCATGGATTAAAATCTATCTTTCATGAATATTAAAATCCATTAAATAAACATATTTAAATTCTGTATTTCCTCAATTCTAACCATCTATTGGTAACCTTTTGGAATAAAAGGAAGCTACTTTGAATGTTTTTGTTTTGTTTTGCTAACCGAAGAGAACATAAACATATCTGTACACTCCTATGCCTTGGTATTCGGTCTAGGCAGTGGTCCTCACACTTTACCGTGTCTTACAATCCTCTGAGGAGCTTATAAATGCAGCTCACCAAGCCCAACCTCAGGGATTCTGATTCTGCAGTCCTGAGGAGGGGCCTGGGAGTCTAAATTTTATTTAGTAAGGGTTTTATTTAATTCTGATGCAAGACTTTGAGGATCAGTGGTCTCTAGGACCTTCTGTTTTCCTTTAGCGGCAGACTAATAACATGCTATTGAGGGTCAGATCAGCTGGGCTTTTTGGGAGCTAGGTATTTGGTGCCTGAGTCCTTCATGATATAAAAATTGAGCAGACCTGTTCAGCCTTAAAAGGAAGGGAAATTCTGACACATGCTAAAGACTGATAAACCTTGAGGACATAATGCTAAGTGAAATAAGCCAGACACAAAAGGTCAAATACTGTATGATTCCACTTGCAGGAAGGACCTAGAGTAGTCAGATTCATAGAGACAAAAGGTAGCATAGTGAATGGGTTCAGAGTTTCATTCAGTTGGGGAAGATGAAAAAGTACTGGAGATGGGTGGTGGTGATGGTTGTACAACAATATGACTCTATTTAATGAGTCACTGTACTATACACTTAAAAATGGTTAAAATGGCTAGGCACAGTGACTCATGCCTTTAATCCTAGCACTCTGGGAGGCTGAGGCAGGAGGATCACTTGAGGTCAGGAGTTTGAGACCAGCCTTAGCAAGAGCAAGACCCCATCTCTACTGGAAAAAAAAAAAAAAACATAGAAAGAAATTAGCTGGACAACTAAAAATAGAAAAAATTAGCCGGGCATGGTGGTGCATGCCTGTAGTCCCAGCTACTCAGCAGGCTGAGGCAGGAGGATCACTTGAGCCCAGGAGTTTGAGGTTGCTGTGAGCTAGGCTGACACCATAGCACTCTAGCCCGTTTTTTTTCGAGACCCCTCTGTCTCAGAAAAAAAAAAAAAAGGTTAAAATGGTGAAATAATATAATAACTGGGGTGGGGGGAGTTGAACAGACCAACCTCTCCCAGCTTTGATAATTCTCCACTCTCTTCTGGACACTTGGTGATTTCGACTCCTGTGATTGTGTTGCCTAATGTGTGACAAGCAGTCCTTTTACACCTGCTCAATGACAAAACAAAACACAGCTCTACCTACCTGTACTACTTAACCTTATTAAGCTCTCATTGCTTTAAAGTAAGGAAATATGGACATGTAGCCATTCCTCCAGACGTGAGTATTGGCTTCATTTATGGTAAACTTACATCTGGCAGCCCTGTTCCCAGTAACTTTTGACTTCGCTATAGCATTGGATTGGAATGTTTTTTAAAGACACGTTAACTGTTAGGAACCCAGTTTAAGTTAACGTTTAAATACGTGTGTTGCTGTCAAGGCCAACCAACCACTCAACCCAGGCAGCCCAGGAAGGAAGAGAACCACATCTGCATGGCTGAGTTGGCATGTGCACAGGTGGTGACAGCTGTGTTTTAGCTTCTCTGCCTGGGGGTGGCAGGTTTCTGCTGGTGCTGACAGAAGCGATCAGAAATATTAAAAGGTGTGGGGAAAATTGTTTGCCAGTCATGGTTCTTAGTAGCAAGCCAGAGAAGCTGATCCTGGCTAATATAATCAGAAAAGGAATTTTCTGGAGAATCAGGTCGTTCATAGAATTAATAGGGTCAGAAAAGGGCTAGGAAACCACCACCACCGTGAATGAATTCTTCTTTTTCCCTGTGTTTTTGCGTCATTCCCTCAAGGTTCAACTCTCCACTTTGGTGGAAGGAGATGAATGTCTAATTCTAGATCACCTGCCTATGCCCCAACCTACTAAGGAGTGGGACAAGGGACCATCTGCCCCACCTGTAGCCTCTATGGCCTACAAAGGACACGCCCCCCCCCAAGACAGAAAGGGTATTCTGCAAAAAAAAAAAAAACTCATGTCCGCCCCAGTGTATATCCTGGACACAGCATTTTCTTTAATCTGTTTCTGAACCTTTGGATACCCAGTTCCGGTCACAGGACCAGGTGAGGAAGTGGTCAGGAAGTGATGAGTTGATCATCACTATTGGCAAATTAAGTCCCCAAGCACATCCTTCTGTGGGTGCTTCCAAAGCATCTTCCTGGTACCCAGGGAACAGCTAGTTCATTCATTAGCTGAGGATCTACAGCCCGTGATCTGCAATCTGGGGCTGTCTCGTGTACACATCGGTCTCAAGTAACAGCAGCACTTACTGTTATCCTGGCAGGCACTTGGTTCTGGCCTTGCAGGAACAGAACTCAGTGAAATTTTGACTCTAATCCCAGTCAGGGGGTGTCTAATTTTCTTTGGTCTAAACTGGCTCCTGACAGTGATGAAAATAAACTCCGGCCCATATTCCGAGAACTACCCTTGTCCTCCGTGCCCCCAAGCAACCAGGGAGCACCGCAGTGAGACGGAATAGAGAAGTGAAAAGCGTGAACTGGAAGTATCAAACATGCGTGGGGGCATAAACACCACAGTTAGGGCAGCGGTTTCCTCTGGGGAGGAAAGGGGGAGAGGGCTTGGGGAGGGACGCACAGGGGCTTCGGCATTTCAGAATGTTTTGTTTTCTTTACTAAAAATGTATCTGAATCCAGTTTGCTTGTTTAACTATTCGTCTTATACCTGTTCTTCAAATGCATGAAACTCTAGTCTGTGGACCCCCTTTATTTTTGCCTGAGAGGTCACTCCCCTCTGGTACCTTCTCACCTGCCTTAGATCCCCCCACCCCCACCCCCACCCCCAGAGCCAGCCAGCATCCTATGGGGGACGTTGACATCTTTGTGTTCGTGCTGTGAGATGTATCCATAGATTGCTCTTTATTTTGTATTTTAACATTTTACATGGAGGTTATCGTGTTGCACATACCCTTTTGAAACTGATTTTTTACTTTTTTTTTTTTTTTTTTGAGATATACCTGTGTTGACAAGTGAAGATCTAGTGAGGTTCATTCTCACCCACTCTAGGGTATTTGTTATCTAAATAAAGTAGTAATAGAATTGGTTTTAAAAAGCATCTGAAACAAACAAGGCAAACTGTCAAAATTTGTTAAAGTTACAGGGTAGGTATATCAGCATGTGCTGTGTTACTCTCTAGACTCTTATGTATGTTTGAAAGTTTTCAAAATCTAAAATCACTAGAGTAGGAGTTAGGCAAGGTGACATCTCAGCACTGTTTGGGCTGGATGGAGACTCTGCTCCTGCAGCTAATCAGACGGAAATTAAAAGTAAACTTGGTGGAATTGGCCTCCTCTTGTTTGCTTTTTGTGGGAATCTGCCTCCTTGGGGAAATGCTGGACAGTCTTGACCTCAGGCCAGAGGGTGTTTATTTAGCTGCAGGGTTGGAGCATGTTGGTAGGTGGCCAAAGCAGCTAAACAGACTGTGTTGTGGGCCTGGCCATCTAAAAAAATAAATTGGCAAGAGACCATTTCATAGAATGGTTGTGAGACATAATTTTTAAAAATATTTATAATACACTTGAGCTATGAATAGTCCAAATGCTAAATATTGGTCAGGACTTTGGCCAGGCCAACCTTTGACCTCCTCAACACTCTCCAAACCTGGACTAAGAGACTGCCATTCCTCTCCTCCTGTGCCCACCGGACACCTGGGACTCGGGCAGCCTGCAGGGAGGTTCTCTTCCTTTTCCATCTCTGGTGCTTTCAGGAAAGTGAGACTGTTCAGAAGTGAGGACTTTTGACTCATGCCTGTGTTTTCACCCAGCCCTTGATTAATTTTGCCATTGATCAAAAGGACCGTACTGGGTGAAATAAGAGACTCGAGGACAAAATGAAATTATAGATATGGAAGTAGGCGACTTTCGAAGTGACTAGGAGCCCCATTTTATTCCCTGCTTCTTCCTATGGAAGGGCTCACAGATCCCCAGTGGTAACCCAGATTCATCCAGCCCAGGAGGCCCCATTTGAAATGATTTTCAAGTCATGAGGCCTCCACTGCCTCCAACTTGGAGGTGGGGCCTCCGCCTGGCAGCCACTGGAAAGAGGCGTCCCTGAGCCCTCCCGGTAAGCGTGTCTCCCGCCACTGCCGGCCACAGTGACGTGCCCTTCTCTCCACCCAGGGTATGACTTCTGCCAGGTCCTGCAGTGGTTTGCCGAGAGGGTCGACAGGATCATCCTGCTCTTCGACGCTCACAAGCTGGACATCTCAGACGAGTTCTCAGAGGCCATCAAGGCCTTCCGGGGCCAGGACGACAAGATCCGCGTGGTGCTGAACAAGGCGGACCAAGTGGACACGCAGCAGCTGATGCGGGTCTACGGGGCCCTCATGTGGTCCCTGGGCAAGGTCATCAACACACCTGAGGTGCTGCGCGTCTACATTGGCTCCTTCTGGGCACAGCCCCTGCAGAACACAGACAACCGCCGGCTCTTTGAGGCCGAGGCCCAGGACCTCTTCAGAGACATCCAGAGCCTTCCCCAGAAGGCAGCGGTGCGCAAACTCAACGACCTCATCAAGCGAGCAAGGCTGGCCAAGGTGAGTCAGGAGACACCCTGGGTAGCAGCCGTGGGCTGGGCATGCCCCTCTCTCCTCTCCAAAGGCAAGCTGTAGGCTGGGGGAGGCCCCATTCCAGAAGCCTTAAGGTATGGAGCATGATAGGTTAAGAATGTAGCTCGAGATCAGGTAGCCCTGCTAACATTCCAGCTCCTGGCTCCGTGCTCTTGGGCAAATGACTTAACCTTTCCAAACCTGCTTTCCACTCTGTACATTGGAGCTAATGAGAGCACTTTCTGGGGTGCTTATGAGATTTCACAGTGACAGTTTGTCAATGTGACAAGCACTTGACATAATGCCCGGCACATAGTGAGGTATCAGTCAGTACACTCGCTACATGGAAGCTGTTAGGATGTTAGGACGATGGAAGTGTAACCAGCCAAGCCTGAGACAGGTGGTGTTGGCGGGACCAGCATGGTGCTAAGAGGCCACCACTAGTCACCATGTACCTAAAGCACAGAGCCCAGTGTCACTGCCTGGATCCAGAGGAGCCCTGGAGGAAAGGGTGGCTCAGCCTCGTCCACAGAGTGTGCTGGTTGGGGTCACACCCTGTCCCCATTCTGGTTGTAGCCCATGAGCAGGCATGCTGTGGCTCTGGCTGCCCCACCTTATAACTGATCCTTTCCAAGTGTGTGCCCAGTGGGGTGAGTGTTCATCTCTGACCTCCCTCAAGTAGTGGCATCAATTCTGTCACATCTCTGAAGAGAGAGAAAAGCATGCCACTCCTCCAAGAGAAAGTATAGGAAAAAGATAATTCTTTAAAAAATATTTGTATGTTTCATAAAATCATTGTCCTCTGATGCTGGAAGAACCTCCAGAGCTTATCTAGTCCCAGTGAAGTTCAATGTAAATTCCCAGGCCCTGCCCCAGAGCTGCTGATTTTGAGGGCAGGGGGTAGTGTATGCATGGCCATATGTGCACATCCACCTGTGTAAATGCACACGTGTGTGTGTGTGTGTGTGTATGTATGTATGTAAAGCTTCCCAGGTGGTTCTGATGGTCATCCAGGTTTGGAATCCAGAGGTCTGTGCTGCTCCCTAATTTTACAAGAACAAGGTAGGCTAAGGGATGTCTCCAGGGTCCACCTAATCCATTAGTGATAAAAGCAGGACTCCTGGCTCTCGGTCCACCCTTCTGCTTTGGGCCCCATCACTTCAGCTAACACCGGTCCCCAGGCCTGAATCTCCAGAGCCACTGGTCCTGGTCAGGGGATCTGGACCCTCCCTTTGTCTTCTGGGGGCCAAGAACTCACATCCTGTCCCACATCCTCTTGCCTCGCAGTGAGTAGTTTCTGGTCTCGCCCTGGGGCCCAGCAGGTCGGCCTTCTGGTCACCACCACTTGGCTGCCTTCAGTCCACACGAGCTCAGCACCCCTGGGCCAGGGCTGGGAGCCTCACCTGGTGGAGGGGAGAGGCTCAGAAGCCCCCGTTACGGAATGGTCAGGCGTGGGCACTGTGTTGTGGGTGCTTTGAAGAGGGTGACTAAGGGCCTAGCGGGGAGAGGCAGGAAGGGCTTCCCTGAGGGGGACAGCTGAGAGGGAGATGAGCCTTCCGACTTCCTCCCTGCTGCTCAGCAGGCTGCCTTCATGCCCCTGCGCCCACACGGCAGCATCTCTCCTGTACCAGAAGGACGGCTTTCTGACTGCCCCATGTCCCAGGGCCTCATACACACTCTCAGTCGCTCCACTCATACACGCCGCACGGTGCTTGTGTGAGTCACCTTTCTTTATCCTTTCTTCCTGGTGCGAGCAGTTTCCTTTCTGGACCTACAAGCCACTTTTGTTTCAGTTCTGCAAGGCAGTCGTGCTAACTAGTCTGTAAATCCACTTGTGTGCTGCACTCCTAGGGTGGTTTCTCCCATGCACTTGTCCTGGGCCTAATGCTTGGCGGCGGGAAGTCTGTTTTTGCCCATTCAGGGACCAACCCTCTGGCATGTGGTATTTGTCTTCTCCAGCTGGTAAGGCTGAACTTAACCTTTGGGGTTACATGACACCCCACATTATTTATAACCAAAGCTAGTAACTCATGTCATAGCCTTTGTAGTTTTGTATTTTTGTGTGTGGGGGGGTTTTTTTGGTTGTTTTTTTTTTTGAGATAGGGTCTCACTATGTTGCCCAGGCTGGACTCCAACTCCTGGGCTCAAGTGATCCTCCCTCCTCAGCTTCCTGAGTTACTGAGATTACAGGTATGAGCCACTGTACCCAGCCACATCCTAGTTTCTGATGTCTAGGCAGCCATCTACTGCTTGGGGCCTGCCCCCAGCTCTTCTGCTAGTAATTGCATC
Organism: Cheirogaleus major; assembly: GCA_963574435.1. NCBI lineage: Eukaryota > Metazoa > Chordata > Mammalia > Primates > Cheirogaleidae > Cheirogaleus > Cheirogaleus major. The sequence goes on from CAUYPO010127641.1 coordinate 7,496, forward strand.
ATTAAAGGTAACTTGACCTATATCTTTTTTTTTTTTTTTTTTTAAGAGACAGGTCTTACTGTGTTGCCCAGCCTAGGAGCTCCCGGGCTTAAGCTGCCCTCCCACCGCAGCCTCCCAAGTAGCTGGAACTACAGGCAAGAGCCACCATACCTGGCTCTCCTTTGCAGATTTTAAGATTTTTTTTTTAACTATTTGTAAAGGCTCATGGACATTTTTAATTTACCAGTCATTGCTGAAGGCCCAGTGACTCAAGATGCTGCTGTATTTAGTCACGTGAATAAATAAGGAACAAAAAGCTTGCTGGAAATGTCAAGCACCATAACCCATAGAGCTGCCTGCCATGCCTGAGAGTTAGGCCCTCTGAGCAGCCAGCGTGGTCTAGGTCTCAAGAGACACAGAACGCTGCTCTGTGTCTGACACTGAATAATGAAAACCCTTGTGTGGACGCGGGCAGTGGGGGACGGTCAAACTTGCTGAGCTTACTTATAGGAAAAAGCTTGTATTTTTTTTCTTCCTAAGAATAGTATCTGGCTTGTTCCTTTTCACAAAGGAAAATGTTTGAAGCACAGATATGTGCAGACTGGGCTTCTCAGTGCCAGTTGCTAACTGGCAGTACCATGCTGAGAAGCAGGGACAGGAAATGGAGTCTCAGCTGGATAAGAAGCCGAACTCAGCACAATGGCCATGCCACTAGCTAGTGACATTTCACTGTATACCATCTGCAGTTTTATGCTCCATTTATGAACTTGTGTTGCTTAAATGGACAAGGAGTCACCTGAGTTTTTCACCTTTGGAGTGTTTATATTTTCTAAAAATATTTGGTGCTATATATTAATCAATCTTTCTTTTGATCCAGTTTTCCTTTTGCTCACCAACAGTGTTCCAGAGCTACACAGTTTGCATTACATGTGTTATTTTGTTTGATGCTGTTGATAACTACACAAGTCTGGCATTTTTATCTTCGTTTCACACATGAGGGGACTGAAGCTCAGAAAGGTGAAATAACATCCCCAAGGCTTCATGGCCTATAAGTTGCAAAACATAGACTCGACCGCCCCGTCATTCTGACTCCTGGGTCCAGAAAGCATTCATCTGCAATCCCAAATGGACAGCATGTATAATACCTCCTTACTTACGTCCTTGCTTTCTGCATTAATCTGTTGTTCTGTTTATTGCATAAAATTCTCCACAGACACCCTACAAAGCTTAGGTTTTTCAAACTGGCATTTTGAAAACATGCAAAGGATAAGTTTTCAGATGTCAGCTAAGAGGTGTCAGATCTGAGCTGGGTTGTGGAGTGTGTCTATTTATAGAACATGATAATTAAGCAGAATTCATGGCCCATCCAGATAAAGCAAGTGCGTCATCGTTTTAATCAAACTCAAGGTGTTATCTATCATAAAGGTGACATTTTAGTAATATGAAAAATAAATACTCTTACCAGAGCGCTTGTGAAATTTAATGATTTCTCTACTTTTTCTGTTTTGTTTTGTTTTGTTTTTTTCCACAAAACTCTATTTCAAGGAAGAGGAAACCCTCTTTGGTTTTTTTGGTTAGCCTCAAAGATCACATCTGACGACATCAGTAGACATCCTTCTTGGAAGACTGTTCACACCTGAGACTCTCGTTGAGGTTCATTTCATGATTCTTTAGAACAAGCTATTTTGAGAAAGTCCAAAAAAGGGTTTATAAAATATAGTTTTATTCAGCTATAACTAAAATAACCAAATTAAAGAAATGAGATTCATACAAATCTCAAACGATACTATTTATGAGATAAAAGAACAAAAGTAAGAAGTGAGGCAACCCTACCCTTCGTAAACACATTGCCCAAGAATAGGAAAGGTTCCCACCCCTTTGGAGATCTTTGCTCAACAAAAAATGAGGCAACATTTGAGGAAGGAATAAGTAAAACAAAGAAAGAAAAGGAGCGGTCAGTGATTTTCAGGGTTTATTATAGTTCTGTTTCATCTTCAAAACATATTCTTGTCTTGGTCACATGTACGTGTGGAGCCTGGCCTTCCTGCCTGTTTGCACTGTCACGTCCTCCTGGGGAGACATTAGGCATTTTGTTGTTCACCAAATGGATCCTGGCCACAGTGTGTACGAATCATCCTTCGCACAGTAGGTGATGATCACCTTAATGCCTCTTCCAGAGCAGGGCTCTAAAAATAGCTCGGTCGGCCCTGAGCTATTGTGGGTGAGTGTCTGTGCTGGAGCCCATATATGGAAGCCTGTCTCTTTGAAGGTCAACTTCAAATTACTGTCTGGGCCCCCCCAAGTCCCCTTTAAGGCTGTTCAGAATCACATGTGCCATTAGTGCCAGTTTTAGTCCAAACAGAATAACAAAATCCTGCATGAGTAGGAACAAGGCAGCTGCTTTTCTCTGCCTGTCACAGCCTCACACTCTTACTGCCCCATGGCTTCACCTTTTGGGTCTCTGGTTTATTAACTGAATTTTTTCATATCATCATAAACCCACTTTTTAAATGTGCTGATCTCCTGGTTTTAAATGCTCTCTGCAAGTGTCCAGCTGGGCTTACAAGGCCACAGGTCTCCAACAGGTTGTGTTAAGTTTGCAGACGAGGGTGCCACAGTGTGTAACCATGCTGTCCCACCCTGCCTTTCCATGAAAGTTCCCGGTCAGTCATAAGCACTGGCAGCTTCCAGCACTCGCTGCCCGGGGTTGCCCTCCAAGCGCAGAGTGTGGATATAGCATATGTCACTCCTCAGTACATGCTTCTCAGTCCTGGAGATACACGCACGCACATACACACGTCACTGGATACGTTAATGGGATTCGTGTCAGAGTGTCTGTGTGAACTTTGTATGAATTCATATACAGTTATAGGGGAGCACATCCCTTTCTGCCCACTGATTTATGAGCCCAGAGAAAAATTGTAATGTTGTCATTTTGATCCATTTGATTTACACCCACTCATCACCATTAGCTGACGTGGGGCTTTTCCAATTTTATTGAAGGGAAAAGATGAATTGAACAAGGTAAGAAAGTTCAAAAGCCCCACTGGTCAGTGTTGAATAACATTGTGAATTAAACACTTGGGACCCAAATTCATCATATTACTATTCAAATATGGAGAGTTTATTGATTATTCAGTAAGAACCAAGTAGCCAGGCACCTTCTCTGTTGTGATGACCCCTGCAGCTGTCAGGCTTTGGCCATTAGTTAATAAGAACAGGTAACATTTATACTCCTCCTTCTAGCGGGGAAAGTACAATCAAATGCACAGTCTCTGTTATTCCCACAGCAACACCTCTGTGAGATGAATGTTGTCATTTCCATTTGTGGCTGAGCAAGCCAAGATGGGACCCCTGGGGGCCTGAGCCTGGTCTTCTAGCGCTAAGTCTCCTCCCCATTCTCTTCCTCTCCTCCTCTTCTCAATTAGTTTGCTCTCCTTACAAAGAACAAAAGGTCTCCCAGTGTTCCCACCTCCTTCTACAGGGACAACTGCCAGATCTGGCCCCTGGCCCAGCATTATTTGGACTCATCTTTGACACCTAAGGGCAGGAGTGAGCTTTTGAAGCCGACCATGGATTTTAGCCATCAAGCTGTCCCCTCTGTTTACCAAGTGCCTTTAGAAAATGACAGGCAGTCTTCATCCACACCCCTATGCAATGACCTTCCAACACTTCCCGGTGAATGGGGGACCATCAGAAGTCAAACCTCAGATCAGAACTGTCCAAACTGTTGTTCTGTAGGATGCAGTTCATTTTGAATTCCACATTTTCCACAACTTCAGTAAGATTTTTAAATTCGTACCCACAGAAAGTAATGAATTCAATAACAGCAGGAATGAGGCAGCTGGATGCGAGTACCAGCTCTGGATCTCCTAACTAGCTGTGTGACCTGGAGTGAGTCATATGAACTCCTGGATCCAGGACTTAAATTAGATAGGGGAGTCCCTTCCATATTCAGTATTCCACTATTCGAAGAATTGTAATTTACTTCATAACTTGGCAAACTTCTTAAAGGCAGGCTGCATGCATGGAAGATGACCCTGGGTTATTATCTTAGGGTGTCCCAGGAAGGGCAGGAGTGGGGTGGACACGCGAAGGCAGTGTAGCGGGAGACTTATGCAGAACAGGCCAGTGGAACTTCCTAGAAGCGGAGTTTGGGTCTGAGAGCTGCCTGCAGCATGAGCAGGTCACCTGAGAGTCATGAGTCAGGTAACCCCAGGCTGGTGGAGGGAAGAGGAGTGGAGACCTAGCACGACATCTGTCCCAAGGTTTGTCAGGGCAGTGGAGGCCAGGTGTCCGAGGGCGGGCCATCAGCCAGTAAACACCACGAGGTCTCAGACGAGGGAGCCAGTACCAGGCAGTGGGTGGAGGGGTGTGGCAGGTGCACATCACCTGAGTTCAGCCCAGTGAAGTAGGCCCTGAGCACCAGGGAATGTTCAGGGACAGGGTGCCCATCCTAGGTGGTCTAGGGGCTGGCTGGACAGTCAGCCTGTTGGAGGAACAGGAACTAAGCCTTCCCTGAGCAGGGTCTGGCAGCTGCTGCAGGCCTGGGCTCTGGCGGGGGTGGGGTCTCAGTGAGACCAAGTGGCTGTGGGGCTTCCTGCTTCCGCTGGGGCTGGCTGTAGAGCGGGGCAGGCCTGGGCCCAGAAGGGAGAGGTATCCACGGGCCCAGGCCAGAGGTCCAGGAAGGCCGAGGCCTAGGAAATGATACAAGGACAGCTGGTGAGCAGCTGGCTCTTGCAAGTTGAGCATGGCTGCATCGGCTGTCCCCGAGTCCCCACCACCACCAAGCCAGGCATTCACCGTCCAAGGAAAAAGAATTGCTATCTTACCATTCATCCATCAGCTCCTCAGAAATGCGGGCAAAGCCCAGAATTCTAAATGAAGGACTCCCAAACTTTGGATTTTCCTAGTTATCTCTAAGAATCTTAGAAAGATATTATTTTCATTTGAAAAATAAGTTTGCTGATGTATGTCAGAAAAGTTTAGAATCATCTCTCCAAATCTGTATTCTTAGCCAGAGGTCCCCAGCCTCTTTTGCACCAGGGACTGGTTTCGTGGAAGATGACTTTCCACGGATTGGGGTGTGGAGCGTAGGCAGCGATGCCAGCGATGGAAGTGGCCGTAGCCGCTATAAATCCAGATGGAGCTTCGCTTGCTCCTTGCTTGCCTGCCGCCCACCTCCTGCTGTGTGGCCGGGTTCCTAAGTTTCACGGAAGACAATTTTAGTACAGTCCAGGGGTGTGGGTGGGGGGATGCAGAGTTCAGGTGGGGATGCCAGGCCCGGATCCTAACAGGCCACGGACTGGTACCAGGCCACAGCCTGGGGGTTGGGGACTGCAGCTCTTAGCAGTAGCCAGGCAGCACACAATGTGTGCTTATGTTAAGGTGACCTTTGTACAGGTAGAAAGTTAGCACTGCTTGGTCTGAGCGTGTCCGAATGTGCATCACGTACTTACGTTAGTGCTCAAATCCTAGCAAAATGCTTTTGGCTGTGCCCAGCGTGTGTCCGTGCACAGAGGCCCTCAGCGGAGCTACGGAATGTATCTGCTTACCCCCTTTATTTAATTTCCATTCTTCCACAAGATTATAATAGAAGTCTGTTTCCCTTAATAGGATTTTCCATAGCTACATAGTCATTTTCTTTTTGTAATCACTGTTCTGTTTTTCATCCTTTCTTATTTTAGTTATTTACTTGACTTCTAAATTACTCTGTAGGATTCAAGATATACAAAGAGAACTTTTGTAATGAACATTTCTCAGTGTCCTGAAGTTGGAAACCAGCAGAAGAGTGGAAATGTTAAGGGAGGTGCGACGCAGGCCAAACAGAGCTCTCCCAGTGGGATTCACCCCCCTCAGTGACAGCCCCCAGCCACCTGTCCCCCCACTGCCGTGATCTGGGTTTCTGGGGCTTCCTCCTCAGGCCCCAGGGGCTGCTCTCCCAGAGGGAGATGGCCTCTGCCATCCAGCCTGGTCCCAGGCAGCTGGTCTTGTGTAGAAATGACGTTAGTGCCACCTGTAGAGATCTCAGGGTCCACACTGTCCACAGGAAGGTTATGGAGATTCTCATCTCGTTCACCGCGCACAGATTTCCGTGTAGATCAGCCATTTCTAGCAGCCTCCGGTTTAATGTCCTGCTGTTCCCAGGCGCCAGTCCTGGTGAAGCTTTTTCTTGGGTCTCCTGGTTAATCACCAGAACTAAGAGCTTCCCAATCCAGGCCCACCCACACTGCTCACTTCTGCACATGCGCCAGAACTGCCACCCAGGGGCACGGCAGAACCATAAGCTGTAGCGTTTCCCCACGTCTGGCCCATGTTCCACCCTTAGACAGCTCCACCACTACCCACCCCCCCCAGTGCTCCCCTCATCCCACTTCTGAGGACCGTGGTTCTGTGCAGGTGCCTGTCGTGTGTCATGATGTGTATAAGATGCCATCGTGTTTGTTCCTTCTCTGGTGCGGTTCTAAGTGACACATCTCACCTGATATATACCCCTTTAGGTGCACGCCTACATCATCAGCCACCTGAAGAAGGAGATGCCAAGCGTATTTGGGAAGGAAAACAAGAAGAGGGAACTTATCAGCAGGCTACCAGAAATCTACGTTCAGCTACAGCGGGAACACCAGATTTCTGCAGGGGATTTCCCGGAGGTCAAGGCCATGCAGGTATTGGGAGCCTGTTACGGCCTCATGGGCAGAGGGTGGAGACACAGTTCCCCGGTGTCTGCCTAGGTAGGTGCTAGGGATGCCTGGAGTTCTCTTGGTTTAGGGTCAAGGAAATGCAATGAATGCATCTTCCTAATGGTGATCTGTGACAATAGGCTGTGAATAAAGCAGAAATTTTCTGCCTTCTGAAATATGGAAACAAAAAAGAACATGTAGCAAACGGTAACTGAAATGAAGCTCACGTGAGAAAATCAGGTGAGCAGCCCTCTTGGACTGTTCAAGGAGGTTGGTTTGATGTTGGGACGACACCTGTTTTTCAGAATCCTAGCATCTTAAAGGAATCAGTGCCGGGAGTGGCCTTGAAGGTCACCGGGGGCCTCCTCAAGCCCAGCTCGGCCCTGCCCTGCGCCGTGGGATTATGTGCTCAGGCGGCCTTGCTGCTGCAGGCCTGAGGGCTGCCTCGGGGCCGTGGGGCTCTGTGAGCATGGCTGGACTGGGCCAGACACAGTGAGGATTTTGCTTAAACGATGGCGTTGGGCAGCCTTGGGCCTGAATTCAGGGCCTCTCGTGAGTTGTGCCTGGGCGGCCCCAGCTGAGCATGAATGGGTGCTACGTTCGGTCACCCCGGCCTGAGCAGTGTGTCCACCACCCTGTGCTGATGGTAGATGAGTGTGTCCTCCTGGGCAAGGCCCCCATCTGGCTTCTGTGCAGACAGTCCTCACAGAGCCAGGCCGACCATTTTCTTGTCCAGTGCAAGAACCCATCTTCACGGGGGGCCACAGTTCTCCCTGTAAGGTGACCCAAACTCAGATGCCTGCAGCCACCAGCTGATAACGTGAAGCAGGCCAGGCAGAAGGAACCATGTCACCCACTCTGGCTACCTTCTGTCTTTCCATATTTGATAGAGAGGTGGTTCCAAGAGATGTCTCTCCAGCGAGGACACGATTCTGCAGGTGTGATGAGAATTTGCCAGGGCTCCCTGTGGGACAGAGAGGAGCATGCAGGAGCCCTGTTCAGCCCAGTGGGTGATGCCCTATGGGCCTGGGTGAGTCAAGAGAAGCCAGAAATCTGGATTTGTAAAATCGCCTGGTTTTCAAATTTTGGCTCAGACTTTCAAAAAATATTACATAGGCCACACAAAGCCCACCTGCACACCGACTGCTCACTGAGACCACCAGTACCATCTTCTGCCACAGAATGACAGCACTGAAGTCCCTGCAGCCTAAAAACTGCAAGCAGGTGCAGCTGGAAGCAGAAGGAGGACAAGGCGAAGAGGAGGAGAAGGCAGGGAGAGGGGAAGGTCAGGCAGCGGAGGCGAGGGTCAGCAGGCAGCCGGAGGGGAAGTTGAGATCCTGAGGGTTTTTTAATGTAAGCTTTGTGGAAATTACACACTAACTCAGGGGTGGGTTATTCTTACTATTTTGATGACAGCTCTTAATGCCAAGGTTCAGGGTGTGTGTGTCTGGTACATACGATCTGGTTAATATGATTTAGCTGTATTTATTTAAGAATAAATACAGAAATGTCCGGGCACGGTGGCTCGCACCTGTAATCCTAGCACTCTGGGAGGCCCAAGCAGGAGAATCACTTGAGCTCAAGGAATTGGAGACCAGCCTGCGCAAGAGTGAGACCCAGTCTCTACAAAAAATAGAAAAATTAGCTGGGCGCAATGGCCCACACCTGTAGTCTCAGCTACATGGGAGGCTGAAGGAGAATCTCTGGAGCCCAGGAGTTCGAGGTTGCAGTGAGCTATGATGGCGCCACTGCACTCTACCCAGGGTGACAGAGAGAGGCTCTGTCTCAAAAAAAAAAAAAAATAAAGAATAAATACAGAAATGTCATTTTTCTTCCAGCAACAAAATAGGCATTCCTGTGCTTGAGGGATGGATGGGGTGTGTTCTGGTCATGCGATAGCTAACTGGAGGGCTGTCATGGCTTCTTTGAGCAGCCTCCCTGAGCAAGTCCCCCATTCACGCCCATGGGTCAGGCCTTACACCCCATGGCCAAACTGTAAGACAGCTGTTTCCTTGTACCTTTCAGATATTTCAGAAGGGAACTTGGTGTACTTACTTAAATGAAGGTTAGGAAGAATTACACAGCTCGTGCTGTGCCTAGTGGGGGCCTCGTGGAGTTGCCATGGTACCCTGCCCACAGGGCTGCTGCTCCCGAGACCCGGGGCTCACTAAGGACTCCCGTACGGGGCCTCTCCTGCCAGTCCCCTGCGAGCCCCGGTAACACAGGGAACAGACAGGACCAGAGCTACTCCTGACCAAGTTAGCCTGGGCCTGGCCATGTCGGAGGACACCCAGGCCCCTTAGGGCTGGGGCTGAGGGACAGTCCTGGGGGAAGAAAGCAAGGAAAGTGAGGTCTCAGGAGCGGCCACAGCCCATTCGGCTGGAGGGCACAGGGAGGGCCGGGTCCTTTGTGGAGAAGCCCTGTGGTCAGGCCCTATACCAGGCACATTAGCACTTTCAGGGGACACCTGGGTGCCCTAGGACAGGGAGCATGGGGTCCCACCTGACAGGGGCCTGTTCACTTGTGCTCCTTTATTCATTCACCCAAGAAATATTAATTAAGCCTGCTATGGCAGCCACTGATCTAGGCCCCTGGAATAAATCGACAAACAAAAATGAACAAACAGGTAAAAATAATTTAGTCTTTGCCACTCTACCTGTGGCTGACAGTGGAGGTTTTGACAGTGACCCCCTTGTCAGGACACTGCTCCTTGTTACAATATGAACACTGTTGTGCTTCAGTGGAATGAATCAAATTGCTTAATGTCTCTCTGCCTCGGTAGACTGTAACTCTGTGAGACTGGTGACCCACGCCCTGGTCTCCACCATATCTCAGCACCTAGGATGTCGCAGGTGCTCGGTGAATACATGCCGAGTGACTGAGTAAGTCAGTGGAAGTTCATGCCATGGCAGGCTCTCAGGTACTGAGTTTCTCAGGCCCTGACCCAGCCTGACTCCCAGGGCCTACAGACCAGGGTTTCCAGAGCAAACCCCTAGAGGTGCAGGAACAGTCTTCCTTGGGAGGCCAGTTGGGTCCTAGTCACACCACTCCAGGCCCCTCAGAGAACGAGGCGGCCTGGAGCCTATGGGCAGTGCTCACTGTCACCTGAGACTTCAGGCTAGTTTGCTGTGGCCCCGGAGGCATTAGGGGTGTGGTTTAGTGCCCCTGCCATCCCTGAGCCTATTGAGAGTCTAACACCCCCTACCACATGGGCTCACCTCACTCCAGTCGGTGTGGGACAGAGGGGGTAAGCTTAGAGACGACCATGTTATGATCTTCGCACCTATCAGGGCCACGCAGAGGGCTCACTGATGCCAGCTTTGGGTTTCTGTCCTCCGTGTTCTCTCCCAAGCTGGTCAGGGTGACTCTCAGCCATAGCAATGAGACAAACGTGTTTCAAAGCTTTTCCCGGTGCTAGGACAGGCCCTGCGGCCTGCTCGTGAGGCTGCCCGTATCTGCCCTTCTGGGAGGGAAGCTGACTCACCGCACAGGTGTGTCGATACCGCAGGTGGGCAGAGCACTAGAAAGTCCACCTCTATTGCCGACTCAGTTGTCCTCCCGCTGGAGGGAGGATTTAGACCCCACAGCTGATGAGCTGGCAGCGTTTCAACAGCAGAGGGCAGCAGAGACGGCACCACCCGCTCAGGCCCTCACGTGGGCTTGAAAACGGCTTCTGCTCAGCGCTGGCCCCGCGTGGGCAGGGGGTAGCTGTGTCAGAGACTGGGCTGGAAACTGACCTTTGTCTCTAGAGAGGAAGCGGTTCCAGGATCCCGGGCGTGGTGGCTACAATTGCTTATGGGGAAGTCTGTAAATTCCCCAGTGTGTATTCATTCCAATAACAAGAATTGTTTTGGACTCACCCTGGGGGAGGGCAGGGGTGACAGTGGTTTAACAGGTACCCCCCACTCCCTGGTCAGGCCTGTGGGGGACCACAGGGATGAGAGTGGAGGACTTATTCCATAGGCGCCCTCCAGGGCAGGAATAGCTGCTGCAAATATGTGGCCATTCCCCCTCATGGGTGTTCCAGAGGTTTGCGGTGCGAATCCACGTTCTCCGCAGGCTGGGGGGAAGTTTGGGCAGGCAGTGCCTCCTTCTGCTTGGCCAGACACAGGGCTCTGTGTGCTCAGAGCACAGACTCATTCATGAGGAAATCGGGTAGGTGTCTATACATCCAGGGAATCCAGACTTGCATGCCCGACCGCACGGAGATTTTTGCAGGGGTCGCCTGCTCCTCCACCTGCTTGGCTTCCTCTTTTCAGTCCCCGTAACTGACTGAGACGTTGGCAGCAGGAGCCCAAAATGCAGGCCATGTTGTTTAGTGCTGATGTCAGAGGTGACATGCTGGTGACTGTGATCTGCCAGTGTGGGTGAAGGACACGGAAATCAGAACTCACTTGAGAGCCCAGGGCTGCTCCACCCCACTGCTGTGAGCTGAACATGGGCCGCGCACTGGTTTTTGCCCGGCTCCACATGCTTTGACAGCCACAGAGTTTGCTGCCAGAGAAAGTGTTGGAGGCCCTTCTCTAGAGGAATGTCAGCCTGCTTAGCACCAGCTCTGTCCTACCACCATCTAAAGCTCCAGTCCCCACTTCCAAATATCAGCACAGAATTCCTGCCCTGCCACATACCCTAGAGACCACAATGTTGATTCTCCATCAGAAATAAGCTACACGTCCAACTACAGGGGCCAGGGTAAATGAATGGCCCAGTTATACATGAAGTTCAGTATTATGTAGCTATTGAAAATAAGGTTATGGGTCGGGCACGGTGGCTCATGCTTGTAATCCTAGCACTCTGGGAGACCAAGGTGGGAAGATTGCTTGTGGCCAAGAGTTCAAGACCAGCCTGAGCAAGAGTGAGACCCTGTCTCTACAAAAAATGGAAAATTAGCCAGGCTTGATGGCGCATGCCTGTAGTCCCAGCTACTCAGAAGGCTGAGGCAGGAGGATCCTTTAAGCCCAGGAGTTTGAGGTTACAGTGAGCTGTGATGATGCCACAGCACTCTAGCCCGTGTAACATAGCAAGACTCTGTCTCCAAAAACAAACAAACAAAAAATAAGGTTATATAAGAATATCATGGAAAGATGTGACACATTGTTTCTTAAAAACACAGGTTGTTTAATGGTGTAGTATTATTATCTCAGTTAAAGTGTGTGTGTGTGTATAAAAATGTCTAGAAATGTATGCCCAAATATGCTAGCAGGGCTCATTGCTGGCTGGTGGGATTATAAAAGTTATTTTAAATTTTTATTTTTGCTTACCAGGTTTTTTTTTTTTTTTAATTTTTTACAATAAAAACATGATGCTTATGATAGCACCAAGTTGGGGTTTGGAGTGCTTGGTTGGTTGGTTGGTTGTTTTCCCCTTACAGCCTGTCACTTTGCTTCTATCCAAAACAATCAGGCCTGACTTTCCTTGAGAATCTCCCTGCCTCATGTCCAGAAAATTGAGTGGCCTACCCTTGGCCCCCTCTAGAACTGTCCATACAGAGTTCATATACAAAGTGCCATACCTGGGGTAGTTCTGCATGTATTTGGTAAAATTGCCATTGAAGATATTTTTCATTAGGTTTGAAGCCCCTCATGTAAAGCCCTAGGTAAGTCCCACAGTTCGGGGCCAGAGAAAGTTTGTCTCTTGCATTGAGGTACTTGCTGTCCTTGGACAGTGAGGGCTGTGCACAGCACTGAGACAGCGAGTGTCCCCATGGACCCCCCAAGCTCATCTGTGCTTACAGGGAGTCGCTTTCCCTAACCCGAGCTGTCTGCTGTGATGTCTCCTTTCCTTGTCCTTTTAAGGACTTCCTTTGTAATGACTTTCTTACACTTCATGTTATCCTCCTTTTCTCACTATAAGTCCTTTTTTTTTTTTTTGGAGACAGAGTCTCACTCTGTTGCCCTGGCTAGAGTGCCATGGTGTCAGCCTAGCTCACAGCAACCTCAAACTCCTGGGCTCAAGCAATCCTCCTGCCTCAGCCTCCCGAGTAGCTGGGACTACAGCCATGCACCACCATGCCTGG
>CAUYPO010127643.1:0-19839 GCA_963574435.1 Cheirogaleus major
TGGCCAACTAAAAATACATAGAAAAATTAGCCGGGCATGGTGGCACATGCCTGTAGTCCCAGCTACTTGGGAGGCTGAGGCAGAAGGGTTGCTTTTAGCCCAAAGTTTGAGGTTGCTGTGAGCTAGGCTGAGGCCATGGCATTCTAGCCCTCTAGCCTGGGCAACACAGTGAGACTTTGTCTCAAAAACAAAAAAAAAGGACATATAAGATCTGAACAATACTATCAACTAACTGACTTAACTGCACCCAACAACTGCAAAAAAAAATGAACAATAAAAAATTGTATGGTGAATTTGGAGAAGGATGTCCTTCCCTTTGACAGTTAAATCATACTTTCATGTACAAAGTTAGATTTCCATTCTTCCCTTTGGCTGGTTAAAATAACTCAAAATATACTTAAAAATTTCTCACATTTGAGCTACTTTGTAATGAGATAAATAGCACTTATTTTGAAACTATGACCATTTCTCTTTGAAGGAAGTAATGAGTTTATTTTAAAGAGCAAATAAGGGCTATTTGTAAGCCAACTGTCATTATTAACTATTTGTCAATTCTCCAGAATCTTCTAACGTATTCATTCTACACTCTACCTGGCTTAAAAGTAATTCCAGAAATCGATTTTTTTTCTTATGTAGCATATTTCCCTTTTAAAGTTATATGTAAATTCATTTTTTATAAATAATAAAAAAACTATTTGGGGAGGTGCTATTTCATATCAAAAGAATAATTTTAATAAATCCTTAAATTTTTGTTTATAACATTTTATATTTCACAAAGTATTTTCATGTTTATTCCTCACACTGACACTGAGGTAGACAGCATTTCACAGATGCAGAAATTGGCATAAAGAGGTTAGTATCTAGGTTAGATTCTAACTTGAGGTTAAATAGCTACTGAGTAGTGGAGCCAGGTCTTCTGGTTTCTAATCAAAGTCTTTCCATTATCCTGATACAAATTAAAAGATTCTTAGTAATACAGGTGCTCACTTTACTTTGTTGTATAAATTTAGATTTTTATAGAAGTATCCTTTTCTTAAAGTGACACCTATTTGCTTTTTTATAACTATTCAACTATTACAATGTAATTAACATTTTTATAACTGATGAGAAACTTCTAGTATTTTCCATTCTTGGGCAGTAACAGTTGCTTCTAACTCTGCAACTAGAAGAAACACTGCATTGAACACTCACATACTTTTCTCCTTGTGAACTTGTATACAATTTCCTCTGGAGTATATCTAGGAATGAAATTGCTAGATAATAGCATATCAATTTGATAGTATGAACTTTATCAGTTTCACTAAATACTATCAAGTTTATCTTCAAAATGGCCACACCAATTAACTATTAACTATGCATTCAAGTTCTTGCTCTCCTGTATCCTCACCATCACTTAGTACTATTCAACTTTCTAATCTTGGCCAATTTTCTGAATTAAAAAAAAATTTTCATTATTGTTTCATTTGAATGTGATTGTTAGTGTGATTTGGAATCTCTTTGAAAGGCTATGAAAATTCCTACTCATAGCCTTTGACTATTTTTCTTTTAGGTTTTCCCATTTTTCCTTGCTGATTTGCAGACATTCTTTGTAGCTATTTATCCCCTTATTGGTTTTATATATTGTAAGTATCCCTTCCCAGTCTGTCACCTATGTGTTAACATTGCCTTTTATAGCTTTCTTTGAACAAAACTGTTTAATTTTGGTATAGTCATAGCCATTTGTGAATTGGAGATCTTGTTTAAGAAACCTTTTTCACTCTGAAATTTAAAAAATATTTTCCTCTTTTTAAAATTGCTTTTATCTTTCACACCTTTAATCTAACTGTGATTTATTTCTATATATGGTATATAGTAGAAGACATAAATTTATTTTTCTTCCATGAAGCCAACCATTTTTCCATTTTTCACTAAATAATTCTTTGTCTCCCCTGTGATTTGTTGTGCCACCTCTGGGTGATTCCATTGCATATGTGCCATTATGTACCATTCCTGGCTCTGTGTCTTGACTTTCTTCTGTTCCCTTGATCTTTTTGTATGCCCACTACTCAAAACTCAATGTTGTAACATTTTTTGGCTTAATACTATTTATTAATATTTAATATGTGATTCTTTCTTCTTTTTCAAATTATTTTAGCTCATTTGTGGAGATTTATTTGCATACATTTTAGCATTTATTTGTCAAATTTCTGCAAAACAAAAGTTTTGCTAGGATTTTTATTGGAACTGCACTATATTTACAGATTAATTTGGGGGGGCCTGAACAATTCTACAAAGATAAGTTGTCCCAACCAAAAACATGACATTATTATTTATTTATGCAGAATTTCTTATCTTCTCTTTATTTCTATATTTTTTTCTCTTTCATTCATTTGAATATTTTTTTAAAGTAGCACATTCACATAGTAAATGCAAACAGTAAAAAAGGATATATTAATACATATTAAAATCCTGACCAACAGGAGCAATGGAACTCTAAAAGAAAATGCCCCTGTGGAGTGGACCATGGAAAATCCTATTAGCAGTGGAAATGTCAGCAATAGGAAAGTACATTGTCTGAGTCATGGGAAATCCAGTCATATATTCCTCATAGAGGCTTTTGAAGGACAAAAGCACTTATGGAAACAGTTTCAAACTCCTGCCAGGCCCAAGGAATGAGAAGTTATCTGATTTAGTTGTTAAATTTAGATCTCTAATGATCACCCATATAACCAACCATAGTCCTGTTTAAAAATCAGACATTCTCTAGTAGTCATTATCTGAAGGTCTTTTTCTGGTAATGTGGAATGTTGGTACAATAGCCCTCAATGTCCAAGCCAGGGATTGCTCTTTCCCACTGTAAGAATTTTGAAGTTGTCGTAGAGGAATTTGTCTGCTCAGTTGGGGAGATCAGAATCTACTGTCGAAAGGATGTGGACTCCCTTTTGCAGGCCCTCTGCAGTCTTTCTCCATGTGCAGCCAGGGAGGCCTTCCCACGCCCGCAGGAAATACAAATCTCAGGCCCTTTAGTTTACATAAAGAAATTTCCATCTTGCCCCCTACAGATCTGAAACTTGCAGAGATCAGATCTCCTTTCAACCAATAACAAGGAATATCTGCACTACAGATATTTTCCATGCATTTATTTCTTTTTTAATTATTTTTTTGTTGTGGTGGTGGTAGTTTTTCGTTTGGGGGGTATTTTTTGAGGGTGGGGAGATTAGCAAAATGACATTGGTTAAGGGTAGAAATTTTCAAAATAGCGAGCACTAAAAAGAATATTGAAATTCCACATTCATGATTCACCACTCAAAAAGTTAAGTTCTTCTCTGTGGTTCAGATTCAATAATAAAATAAATTTGAAATTTTTTTAAAAAATTAAAAAAAAAAAGTTAAGTACTTACACTCTTTTGTATTTCCTTCCAGTCTTTTTTCATCTGTGTACTTTTTTCCCCACATAATTGAAGTTGATAATGTACATATTAATTAGAATTATTTCTAATGAACAAATAATATTCTATCATTTCAAAATATTATAAATTACTTTCCAATTTTTGGTCATTCAGGTTGTTTTTAGTTTTTCCATCTTACAAAGTTGAGATGAGCATCTATGTGCTTAATTGTTTTTATGTATTTAGGATTGTTTCCTTAGTAGAGGTCCCTTAAAGCATAATTATTGGGTAAAAGCTCTTGCTACATCTTAATAATCAAGCAGCTATTCTCTTTCCCTTCTCCTCTCCCTTCCTCCCTCTGAATCATTCAGCAATATCCACAATAGGAATTGGTTCCCTCTGTTCTTTTATTTGATACTTATTGGGATCTAATAGTTTTCTCAAATTCTGCTTTCATTTGCAACGTTCTTTGCACAAGACTACCAGCTAACATGATGGCACCTCTGTGTATTTCTGTGGCAGCCCTACCTAAAGAAAGAGAGAAAAGCCCAAGATTCACATTTTACCCATCCGGCTTTCTAAACTCCTATCTCTTCCTAACAATCTTAACCACAGAGACACACATCAAAATTGAAGAACTAAATGTTACCAAGTCTTTATTATGTCCTAATTATTTTACATATTTTGTCTTATTTGTCCTTCATAGCTGTTATATTAAGCAGATCTTATCATCTTTATTTTACAGGTGCAGAAATTGAAGTACAGACTTATAAATAACTTACCCAAGGTCCTACGTATTTTCCTACATAAAATAGTAGGTTCAAGATTTCAATCCAGGTTTGTCTAACTTCAAAGTTCTTTTCTCCTACACCAGTATCCATTCATAGTTAAAAGAAAACCGAGCAAATGCCTAGAGGATTAAGTTCGCAAATAATTTTTTAGGGGAGGAAAAACTTTCCTGTTCCCTCTTAGGTGTTGTTACTGGAGTCTGCAAATTAAACTGACAAAAGACAAATTAACTGGAGAAAAGGCATCAAATTTTATTTGATGTTAATATTTAAATTTTTTTTTTTTTATGTACTCGAAGGCCTTCAGAGAAAGTAAAGACCCAAAGAAATGGTTAAAATCAGAGGACTTAAACACCATCTTAGAAAGGTCAATAAAATCTGGAGGAGTGACAAGACAAAAGAAAGGGATTTGGGCTTCTAGAGTGGTAAATTATGGAGGGAAACTAAAGAAGATAGGGTTTATTTATGCAGACTCATCTTGGCACCACCTCCATCACCAGTTATAAAGGTTGTTTTTCCCTTCCTGGCACAAGAGAGGGGGACACTTTCACAAAGAGAAACTTGTACCCTGCTTTTCGGTAGAAAGGGGGAAGGCAGAGAGTTTTTTTGCATCTGCTGTTTCGCAATTGCCTGCAGCTCAAAATAATCCTTATGACGACACAGCATATTTGGGGATGGCAATTCTAAGCACCTTCAATTTACCACTGTTCCTTAATGTGGTTGAATAAACACCTAAAGTCCATGGTTCCCTCATTCTTTGTTTCCCTCTGTTGCATTTTCCCCACGGCCAGGCCACCTATTCTTAAAGTTTCTTCTTTAGTTTTGACTCCATCACTGTGAAACTGAAACTTTAATTAGGTAGCATAAAATAATTTTCTAAGACGATTTCTATTAATTGCTGTTAATAAAAAGCATTGCTGATTTAGGTGCTGCTTTTAAATTAAGAAGATTCAAGCAAATTGCATTTTTATTGTGTTAGAACAGTAAACATAATCTGATGCAAAAGAACTTATGAACATTTTCTCTCTCTCTTTTTTTTTAAACACAGTCTTGCTCTGTCATCTAGGCTGGGGTACAGTGGCGTCATCATACCTCACAGCAACCTCAAACTCCTGGGCTCCAGCAATCTTCTTGCCTCAGCCTCCCAAGTAGCTGGGACTACAGGCGTGTGCCTACCATGCCTGGCTAATTTTTGGAAAAAAAAAATTTTTAGAAATGAGTTCTAACTATGTTGCCCAGGCAGGTTTTAAACTCCTAGTCACAGGCAATCCTCCTGCCACAGGCCTCCCAAAGTGCTGGGATTATAGGCATGAGCCATTGCACCCAGCCTTTTTTCTCAGGCACATTGTATTATAAATTGCTTAGGCCAGTGTCAATCTGACTGAGATTGTTGCCCCTGGAAACCAATAAAGTAATCAAAATTCACAAAGACCATGAAAACTAATCATACTCATAAGAGAGACAGTAGAGCAATATATGATCATGAAAACTTGTGGGAAAAGTATATTTCATTCAAAGCAGAGAACTGAAAGAAAGTCAGTGCTGAGTTATGGTATATTTATTTGGGCAGTACATGAAAATCTTCACTGAAGAAAATACTAAATGTTAAATGGCCAAGGCCATGGAGCAAATGGTGCCAACGTTACAAAAAGGATTTTTAGCCTATGTTTCCCATAATGGGGTCTTAGACCTTCTCCCTCAGAATCTCCATCAACACTTATTAGAAATGCATGTTTCTGGGCTCCAGCTCAGGACTCATAAATCAGAAATCCTCAAAAGTGGGACCCTGCAATTTGCTTTATAAATAAGTTCCTTGTGATTCTTTCTCTTATTGAAATGGAAAACCATAGACTCAGTCTCTCATTCCCTGCCCAGGTGCCTGGCACTTAAAAAAGGATAGTCACCTTGTAGTCCAACAATTTTTATCTTTATGGCTAATTATTGGCAAATATTTTCCTTCAGAGTTTGCATTCTTGAAATAAGCAATTAAAAATCCTTTTAAAATGTTCAATTTAAAATTTGCTTTATGAATTAAATCCTTTCTGCCATATTCTATGACAAAGTTGCAAATATATATCTGATATCATCATTAAAAATTCAGCTAAAAAAGCCTTTCTAATAGAATATTAAGAAAGTCAAACCATTTACTTATCTTTCAGGAAGACATTTGAAATTCTTATGGACGATATGGTGTGATCGCTTCACAATGAGCTGGTAGTTAAGCTAGGCGATGATTATATGGAGGTTCAATGTATTGTTTTGTCTACTTTTGTACATACTTGACATACTCCATGATAAAAAAGTGTGGAAAAAAGCTGACCACCTGAATATTTTATAAGAGCTCTCTTATTATAAAATATGTATTAATACCTGGTGTTTGTTATTACTCCATTGTTTTGCTGCTAGGAAGTTTGGATATAAAATTAAGCATAACAGAACATTGATTGTAATTGTAAAGCTCTGTTAACCCAAATGGCATTTAAAGGACCCAGGGAATGTTTACTATTGATAAGATTTATTTTAGTGTTAAGAAATTCTAGGCCGGGTGCGGTGGCTCACGGCTGTAATCTTAGCACTCTGGGAGGCCGAGGTAGGAGGATCACTCAAAGTCAGGAGTTTGAAACCAGCCTGAGCAAGAGGAGACCCTGTCTCTACTAAATATAGAAATAAATTAATTGGCCAACTAAAAATATATAGAAAAAATTAGCCAGGTATGGTGGCGCATGCCTGTAGTCCCAGCTACTCAGGAGGGCTACTCGGGAGGCTGAGGCAGGAGGATCGCTTGAGTCCAGGAGTTTGAGGTTGCTGTGAGCTAGGCTGACACCACGGCACTCTAGCCCGGGCAACAGAGCAAGACTCTGTCTCAAAGAAAAACCAATTTCTACCATGTAAAAGGGTGATGAAGTACGGTACATGGTATATGGATAGCATGGACATGTGCAAGAGGCATCTGTCCACCCCCCAATTTAAAACTGAAAATGACTTTTAGCCAAACTTCCTTTTAGAAAAATAGTTAAACTTAGCTTTCCTTTCTTGAGAGTATTCTTTCTTTCCTTTTAATAAATTTTTAAAACTCATAAGGCAAACATGAAAACAAACAAACACAAAAGCTGGCTTAAGCCAAAATTAGAATTTAATATTTTGAAGGTAGTCTCGGTAGACTGAATTTAAATTAAAGTTGTAAGTTGATTTTAACTACTGTGACTGACAATACCAAATAGTAAAGCAATTAAAACCAAAAGTCAGAGCAATTTAAAATCAATTCTAAAGCACAATTTTATATGACTTTCAAAAACACTTTCTTTCTTTTTATTTTTAGAGATGAGGTCTTCCTGTGTTGCCCAGGCTGGACTCAAACTCCTGGGCTCAAGTGATCCACCCACCTCAGCCTCCCAAGTAGCTGTGACTATTAGCATGCACCACCATACCTTGCTTGAAAAGCATTTTCTTATTGAGTGACAAGATCAGACCCACATACAAGCCCAGCAGTTACAAAATTATTGTTGTTTCTCAATCTCTTTTATAGGCCTATTTATGCATAAAAATATTATTTTTGAAATTAAAAATAAAGAATAAAATTTATCTATTTAAGAGGATATGTGTGCTTATTTTTGGTGGCACAAATACTAGATCCTGGGGTGAATTTGAAATAAGCACCCAAAGGCCGGGCACGGTGGCTCATGCCTGTAATCCTAGCACTCTGGGAGGCCGAGGCGGGAAGATCGCTTGAGCTCAGGAGTTCTGAGATCAGCCGGAGCAAGAACGAGACCCCTGTCTCTACTAAAATAGAAAAATTAGCCGGGTATGGTGGTGTGCGCCTGTAGTCCTAGCTACTCAGGAGGCTGAGGCAGGAGGATCACTTGAGCCCAGGAGTCTGAGGTTGCTGTGAGCTAGGCTGACGCCACGGTACTCTACTTAGGGCAATGGAGTGAGACTCTGTCTCAAAAAACTATAATAATAAATAAATATTAAGAAAAAATTAAAAACAACAAAGCTCTATCTGGTAGACAGAATAATAGACCCCTAAAGATGTCCATATCCTAAGAACCTGTGAATATGTCACATTACGTGGCAACAGGGAAGTAGGCTTGCAGATGATTGAATTGAAGTTGTTGTTGATCAGGTGGCCTTAAAACAGGGAGATTATCTGGGCGAACCCCATGTAATTGCAAAGGTCCTTGTAAGTGGGGAAAGGAAGCAGAAAAAGTAGAATGGGAAACAGAGAAGTCAGGGTCAGAAGAAGATCTGTGACAGCAGAAGGGAGGTCAGAGTGATGCCATGCGAGGACTCCACCCACTGTCACTGGCTTTGAAGATGGAGGAAGAGGATCCGAGGCAGCCTCCAGGAGCTGGGGAAGGCGAGGAAGCAAATCCTCCCCTAGAGTCTCCAGAAAGGAACACAGAGCTTGGCACCCTGGCTGGAGCCCAGTGGGACCACACTGGACATCTGACCTACAGATTTATGTTGTTTAAGCCACCAAATACGTGGTAATTTGTCAGAACAGCGATACAGAGCCGACATGCGGTGAATGTTATTTTGGTTTGCCTGCTGTGGGTCAACACTCCGTAGCTTTGGTGTGATATTTGGTGGCACACATTTCCTTACAATAAGAAGGGATAGCATTTTAAATTCTAAGAAAACGACCTTAGTTTGCAAAAGCTCACAGGTCTGTTTCATGAGAACAGACTTGAGCTGACTTTATGTTATTTTCTAGGTGTCACTCCTTCCCCCTCTTGCTTTCTCCTGGCACAGATCGAAGGGTGAGCAATATTCTTTCACTGTTCTTTCAGAACCAACATCGCACTAAAATCGATGGGGTGTCTTTTGTAGCATTATCTTCCACAGTTTCTAAAATAACTGTCTTCCCTGGTTTCAGAAAGTGCAAATCTTAAAATCTTTATTCATTTATGTTAGCTCACACCAGCAAAAGGTAACCACCAAGAAAAATAATGGGACAAAAAAAAAAAAAAGATGAAAACGAACTTGAGCAAGAGATGTTGTTTACACCGAATGTTCAGAAGCAAACTTGATTTGATAAATGAAGGGACATTAGACATTATCTATCTGCAGGAGCGAACACAAAGCAGATGCTCAGTTTTGTTCCATGCTTGAACTGACATAATTCTTCCCCTGCCTAGTTCCTGAATTTCCCCTGAGGTTTGTGAACAAGAAAAAAAAATTTATAGCGTAACCCAAGCAGCCTTACTTTACTGCAAATGACTTGATTTTAGGCTATTGCCTTGAAATAATTCCTCCTGTAGAACAATGTGTTGGGCGAAGTCATTCGTGACTGTGCATAAATAAAAGTTTGTTAGAATTTACATGCTATCCATGCTTCATAGAACCATTAACATTATTTATTTCAAGTTCCTTTTCAAAGTAAGATTTTTCTAATAAGTTTGCTCATGCAGCAATCTCAGGGATCCCATAGAGGGCCGCCTTGTTGTACAACTCCAAGGGGCACAAAGCTTTGTATTAAATGATGTCCATTATGTTGCATGGGAATGGCTCCCCCTGGTGTGTACAGCTCCATGGGCTCTGGATTTAAGGTCCCGAGGCCTTCAGTATTTCTTACTCAAGCCCTCCCTTGCTTTGCTCTCTTGGACCCTCCTAAGGAATGATGAATTCTCTGATTATAGGTAGGGGTTAAAAGAAGTAGGCTCACTAGATGAAAACTGTCATTACTCCCACCGCCACAATATTGACACAGGTGATATTCATGCTACACAGTAGAGGTCAGGACCCACATGGCTCAAATGTCCGCTTCTGTAATCTTCTCCTCCTCAAAATCTTTCTTTACTTCTCTCCCCCTCAAAATTTACCAGGGCTGGAATGGGTAGGTTTTTACTTCCTTGCTCTCCCAAAGTCATCTTCTCTTGTTCTTCCTCCCTCTGAGAGCTATCTTGGCAGAAAGACTCAGAGCATGTGAATTACAAGGGAAAGGAACAAGTATTTTCAAAATAGTAATCTTATTTTATCTATATTATATTTCTCTTAATTGCATTTAATATTATTTTGAAATGAGAAAGGCAGACAGAAAGGCACACATACTTCTATCCCATATTGGTTTCCAAACTACAAGTTGTTGAGCATATGTGATAAACTCCCTCATTAAATGTATGACCCCAAATCAGTGCACACAGGTAAGATACACTAGACACCCTGGGACTCTGTTTTTATTTCATGAGAATCATTTTTTCCTTAGCTAGTATAGAAAATTATTTAATGATATGCAAATAGTAAAGAGTAATGGGAGAGGATTCATAAGATATATTAATATCATGTCTCAATGGTTCATTACATCATTGATTGTATCATTGCCTCTGTAACTTGTCCCTTTGAATTCCATAAATAGAATGTCTACAAAATATTTTCCAGTGATTATTTCAGATCATATTTGAGCAGTTTCCTAACATTTTTAGAAACTTCCTAATTTAAATAGTTAAGCAAAAAATTTCTAAAATTTTCCTCGAAGTGTGATTACACTTATTATTTTCTGGAATATGGGAAACAAATATCATGGGACAGCATGTCTCATTGGCATTTACATTCAGTGCCCCAAATGAGAACCATGCCATCATTTAGGCTTCTGTAAGAACACTGGATGAGTCCCTGCAGTGCGGATATAGTTTTATTTTATGACCTAGATAATTGTTTTATGAGCATTCAGTTGAATTGCTGGACTTTATATGTATGGACTTTTGCAACTGTATTTCACAATAAAGAAAGAAATAAAAGGCAGTTATTTTTAGTGTTCTTAAAATGTTAATTTATGTAATAATCCATTAAGCCTGACCTGAGTGTCCACTAATTAATTGCAAATTCTAATATGGCATATTATTTAAAAACAGATTAGTCCCATTTCGAAGTATAGCAGTATCTACCCACATCCACTGTAATACCTTGTTTAGAAGGAAGCTGGCTACTTACACTGGGCCTCACTGTTGCTAAATCCCCTTCTGCTTATAGTCCAATAAGGTGCCTCAGAAATTGAGAATGAAAGGGAGAAGAAATCCAGTTGTGGGTTGTGGCCACCCTCCTTGACAAAAGTAATTCTCATTTGCTTTACATACACACTGCCTCCATTTTTCTTTAAAGAAATATGGCTAAAATAAAGTTTGAAAACCACTGATCACATATTCAGAATTTGGGTTTTATCATTTTAAAATGTCCAAGCCCTGGTACATTGAAAATGCTATGAGAAAAACAATAGGTAATTCTTATCTTTCTGATCCACCTTTTTGCGTATTTGACATTCCTTTCCAAGTTATATACATTATATATATAGTCCCACTTCAATATAATGGTAGTTTTACAGTTTGATGTATTGTTTATTTAGTTTGGTTGCTTCCTGATGACTTTCAAGGATTCTGATTCCACTCAATGAAGTTTCAAAATCACAAAGTATTTCTGATTGCTGCTTGTTAAATACTGGCATATGACATCCCTAGTTTTTACCAAAAAGAATGTTCTGTATCCAACTCTTTGCACTTAGTATAACTGATACTCTTTTTTTATCTTCCAAGGTAAAGTCAATTTAGTCTCGGGCCTTGTCTACTAACTACACTATTTTTCTTGGTGGATAAATAGCAAAGGAACAGAAGAAGAGAACTTTAAAAATTAATATTCATTTTCAGATAATGACCTTCCCTCCTTTC
The DNA here is from genome assembly GCA_963574435.1 of Cheirogaleus major. NCBI lineage: Eukaryota > Metazoa > Chordata > Mammalia > Primates > Cheirogaleidae > Cheirogaleus > Cheirogaleus major. Next base: position 11,815 of record CAUYPO010127643.1, read on the forward strand.
TTTAAAGGATAGAAACAGGAAAGTGGAGAGATATTAAAGCTAGTAATAAGAAATGGGAAAAGAAATGGTTCTAGGCCAGGCGTGGTGGCTCACGCCTGTAATCTTAGCACTCTCGGAGGCCGAGGCAGGCGGATCACTCGAGGTCAGGAGTTCAAAACCAGCTTCAGCAAGAGCGAGACCCCATCTCGACTAAAAAATAGAAAGAAATTAATTGGCCAACTAAAAATATATAGAAAAACTTAGCCGGGCATGGTGGTGCGTGCCTGTAGTCCCAGCTACTCAGGAGGCTGAAGCAAGAAGATCGCTTGAGCCCAGTCAGGAGTATGAGGTTGCTGTGAGCTAGGCTGAAGCCACGGCACTCTAGCCGGGGCAACAAAGTAAGACTTTGCCTCAAAAAAAAAAAAAAAAAAAAAAAAAGAAATGGTTCTAACTGGATAGCAACTCAGCTGTGTGTTCAGGGATGCCAAGGAAATGTGAACAATCAGTATTTTTCTTGGGGAAGAGTAGCTGGAAATAAAATGGCTCGACAACTCTCACATTTGTCTAATTTTGTTCAAATGGTAGAAAGTAAAAGAACTGCTTTTACTCATAATCACACAAAATATTTGAAAACCATGCAGAAATTGATAACCAATGTATGGACTTGCCAATGTATAGAAACCGGGACAATATAGGACTTCAGCACAATTTTTTAGAACAAAGCTACAAATTCCCCTTAAACTACAATTATAATAATAACATACTACCTGTAGGACTGACCTGGTCCCCAGTTGCTGCTTGCTTTGGTTACCTCCTCACTGCTGTTATTCAAAACCCAAACAGTAAGGAGAAATCTGTACCAAGAAAAGCTGCACTTGGCAGGGAAACAATGGCCCTCTCACACACATTTCAAACTTGATAATACATTTGATAATACATATCAAAGGCCTTGGAATTACACATATCCTATGACAATTATCCTAGCCAATGGCAGCAGTGGCTGGCTCCAAGAATTTAGGTAAAAAACTTATGACACCACCCATTCTTCAAAGTCAACTTTCTCTTGCCAGGCTTGGTGGCTCACACCCATAATCCCAGCACTTTGGGAGGCTGAGGTGGGATCATCTAAGAACAGCCTGGGTAACACAGCAAGATCCCATATCTACAAAAAATTTAAAAAATTAGCCTGGTGTGGTGGGGCACACCAGTAGTCCTAGTGGCAGGATCCCTTTGAACCCAGGAGTTTGAGGTTACAGTGAGCTACGACCATGCCACTGCACTCTAGCCTGGGCAACAGAGTAAAATCCTATCTCAAAAAAACCAAAACAAGATCAACTTTCTAACTTTACCACTGAAGAAAAAATCCTGATTTAGCATCAGGAAAGATCTTTATGTGTCAGGACATCACTGTCTCGCCTTATTGATCTAAAAACAGTCAGTATGTCACATCTTGATAACCTAATTTATTCACTAAACTTTATTACACATTTTAGGCAGGTGTTTTTTTTTTTGTTTGATTTTTTACAAACTTCAACAGCACCCACATGGGATGATTCATTGGTTGAGACTATCTGAGATGCAATGCAAGCATCATGTAGAAGCATTAATAATCAACAGAAGAGCTTCTTAAGTGACTCATTTCAAGGAGGGTTTAGAAAGATGTTATGGTCACTTAATAAAAGTGGTAGAGTACCATATTCTGAGGGTAATTTTCAGAAGTGTTAGCATATACAGAGGTGAGAAGATAATAAAGCAATACAATATACTTAAGAACTTGAATGCTTTGACCAAATTACTTTGTGTTTCAGTTTCTTCATCTGAAAAAACAGGCCAAACGAGAATAGCTACTCATAAGGTTGTGAAGAAATAAGTATATAAACTACAGTATACTTGTACTGTGCTGGGGCTTTAAGTGCATCATCTTATTTAATCATCATAGCTCACTGAGGCAGCTATTAGTCCTATTTTACAGATGAAGGTTAGGAGGTTTAATTCCCAGAGGCTACATGTTTAGTAAGAGGCAGAGACAAGATCTTCTCCTCAAGAATAATGGATTCTAAAGCTTATGTTTTCTTCTGCACTATACTATCTTCAGGAATTATTTAAAAATGCGTTTTTCTTCATTAAATTTGATTGAGTACTTTTATAAATTTCAAATGTTTATAAATGAATCATTTTTTACACCAAGCAGCTTCCTCCACATCGAAAGTTCACTGCAAAATATTTTCAATAACCTTTATGTTAACTTGAAACAAGCCAATTTAGGAAATTACCAAATCACCTAATTAGATCTATTACAGAAATTTATTTATTCTTTGTTAATTTTTGGCTTGCTTTTCTGGTAATCATTGTCCCACAAAATACACATTCTCCAAGACTGAGGAAAGTGAAGTAATTAAAAGTACTTTCACAATACACTCATGTTATTGCTTTCCACAATAAAGGTGACCTATTCGCAGTATATGGATTTTAGCTTTGGTGTCCAATTAAACATCCTCAAAACACAATCATTTTTAAAGGTTGTCTGGTAAAATAAAAACATCCTTGATCATTTCAAGCATAAGAAGCTAAAGTATCTTTGTCCATTATTTCTAGAATATAGAACAGGAGTAACTTCCACATACTTAAGTTGTGCTACTTATGTTTAATTTTCTTATCCCAATACACCTGGCCCATAAGAGGCCATTTCATTTCTCTGTACATTATCACCATTATTGCTCAATGCGCAGCATCTAAAAATAGCATCTAGAAAGCCAGAAGGCCACAAACAAAGGTAACAAAACATCTTGGGCCAGTTTGAAGAAAAATAAACAGAATATATCACAATAGAGAAATACAGTCAGAATCACCTAAGACACAGAAACAAAATTCCATCTCTAACAAATGCAATTCAATTGAACAGGCTCATTAAAGAGCTGAATGTGGCTGTCTATTCTTCCCAGTAGTACTCTATGAGATTTGTAAATACAAAAACCATTGAATTCTAGATTTGAAAATTGTAACTTGCCTATCCATAAAAACTTGTATATCGCTATGAACAATTACCTGGTTGTAATATAATGACAAGTAGTGGGAAGCCTATTTGCAGGTATTGGTTCTGACTTAGGAGGGAAAAAAAAACACAACTTCTTGAAAAGGTAAAATAGCTTAAAGCATTTAATATCTAAACAAATCAATCTGTTAATAGTAGTCACAAAATATGCTTAGTATAGAAACCCACATTTATGTCCTTTAAGAAAAAGTGTAAATTGTATTCCACCAAAAACATAAATTAACCCACTTAAAGAATCTGCAGCGGTCAAAATCATGGTGAATTTTTAACAACTTCAGAATAAAATAACAATTAAGTACTTTATACTTGCTTTATATTTAAAAAATGCTTACAACTTCTCATAAAAATAGTCTGAGGCAACTATTTTTTCTTTTATTTTTTAACAGACATGTTCAACATTATGGGCAACATATTTAAAACCTCAGGCTTCACAGACTTTCAGACATTCAAATACTGTGGTCCCTTTTCTTTGATGTGGTTTTATTCAGCTAGGAAAAAAAGTATGGTAGACAACTTAATAATATTTTCACCAAATTGAAAGTAGTACAAAAATTTTAAGACTCTACAGGACTACACATCGTACCTAATGTATCATTAAAAATAGAAGACAGTATTTTCTTCAGCAAATAAAACAGCATACTGGTATGCTGCTAATGCACACCTTTTAATGTGTACTGTCATTCATAAATTATTTACAATTTCTACTGTGAAGAGAACCAGAATGTAAATTTTCTGCAAAACTGGAAAAATGCAATACAAAATTTGTGAAAGCCTGTGTTTTATACTGTACAAAAGTAAGCCAGTTTTTCTCTTCAAATACCAGATACTGTAAGCAGTGATATTTTGGACGTATTATAGTAACTCTTGAGGATGTTTTAATGCTGGAGGTAAGTTTACAGGCCTTGATTCTTCATCAAGGAGAACTAGATCTTCTATTTCACTGCCTCTGTATTTCCTTTTACATATTTTTACCACCACCTTTTTCTTGAGAAATAACTTTAATGCTTCTCTTGATGCAACTGCTTTTGCATTTTCTTTGCTTTTTCCACAGCCAGTGCCCAAATACACAGACTTGCACCTCAATTCACAAACAATACTTTCTTGAGAGCTCTTATTTTGAGGCAGATCTGCCAGTTCTTTTAGTGGGACAAAAAACACATCCAGTGTTGCTTTCAGAGCCTCGATGGCTGCGTTTAGCAGCTCTCCATGATTTACATTGGGACTAAAGCCACCAACAGCTACCAACTTCCATGCCACTGTTTTATACAGTCTATTGAAGAAAGGTTGCTTCTGTTTCACATCTTCATTGGTTAACTTGCAACAAGAGAATTTGACAGAACTCTCACTGGACTGTGAAGTACTTTTAGAAGGCAACTGTGAGGTGCTAGTCTGAGAACTACTCTTAGAAGCCAACTGGGACACACTTGCTAAGGAAGTGCTTTTGGAAACCAGAGATCCACTGGTCTGGGAGCTGCTCTTGGAAGCTAAAAGTGATGCAGCTACCTGGGAAGTGCTTTTGGAAGATAACAGTGATGTATTTGTTGAGGAGCTGCTCTTGGGAGTCAGTAAGGATGTGCCTGATGAGGAACTGTTTTTAGAAACTGATGATGAAACACCTGCCTCTGAACTAGTTTTAGAAGGTAACCCACTTGAAGTTGTCTCTGAACTAGATTTAGAAGACAACAACGGCAACTCTACTTCTGAGCTTCCTGAGGAGCCCAACAAGGGCACCTCAATCTCTGAGCTACTTTGAGAAGCTGCTACTGAAGAGCCTTCCAAAGCACTCTTTTTGGGTGATCCACTTTGTTGTCTGGAATCAGTGGATTGGGTCATGTGACTATTCACACTGGACTTCAGCAATGAAGAAACAAATGATGCTGAGCCATGTTTGTCTGGAGCTTCTGATTCAGAAGCTTTTCCAGATCCAGCTGTTGTTACCTGAGAGGACATGCCGCTGCTGCTTTGGCTGGTAACGGATGGGTCTCCATCACTCGTAGAGCTATTCTGACTGGAGATGCCAGAGCTCCGAGTTGAGTTTCCACTACTCTCTGATTTGGTGGATGACCCCATACACGCTGAGCTGTTCTCCTGCTGAACTGATGCACGTTCTGTCTTGGCAGAAATTTTTGCATGATCTTGCTCAACTGCCAAATTGTTTTTTCCTTCTAAGGCTCGTTTTTTGGATGGCTCTTCTACCCCTTCTAAAAAGAAGAAAAACACAGATATGTGACTAAGAATACCTCATACATATCAGTTGACAAGACATATACATATTAAAATAAAGGCATGTGGTGAAGATATTTCAAGACCAGTAGTTTCTTTAAAAAGCATGGAATACGTTCATTTCTTAAAACAGTGATCATTAATTTCTAATATTAAAAAATCAACAGCATCAGGCAACACTGGACATTTCAAAATCTAAAGCAATCAAAAGAAACTATCAAATTCAGAGCCTGAAACACACAAACACAGTTTAAGTTTAACATTTCAACGTGATTAATAACATTATAAAAATTCTGGCTTGTTAAAAAATTAGTAATACAAGAATTCCTAATTATATCAAACTTATGTTCTAAACTCCTATGTATGTTCACATCTATGATCTGCTAACCATTGCTACTCGATATCCCTCTTTTCTTCACCTTGGCAACCAGTTCGTCTCTTGTTGTATGGATTGGAGCATCTGTCACTTTGATGCCTTCAGCCATACTAAGTATTTTATCCATAACTTTTTGAGGGTATCTGAAAAAGAAGGAAAAGTCACTTTAAAAAGTGTTTTTTTGGGTTTTTTTTTCCTAAGGTACTTGTGGTGTGCAAAAACAGGCCAAAGGAACTGCATTTCCTGGTTGCAATCAAGACAGTCTACCAACCGCCAAGAACTATTTCCTGGAACCTCACAAACAAATGCTCCAGGGTCTGGGAGTCTGGGCACCTCCTTACTAATCTTTAAATCTAGCGCCCAACCTCAAGCGCATTGTCAACTTAACGCCAACAACTCTACTAGCAGCCCCCCACGCAACGGGACCACGCACGGACAGACTGTTCATCATGTCTGGTTCTCACCGAGACGCCCTTCTCACCCTTAGAGGGCAGCGGTCTTGCAGATTCCCGCGCTGCACAACTTCCCCTCCCCACTGACGGCTCCAGGCCCCAGGCCGGGGCGGAAGACCAAACGGGGAGGCCTGGTTAGGGACGCTTCCTCACTCACCGACACCCGAGGAAGACGTGGTTTGCCCACGCCATGGAAAAGGAGATTAGCTGCTGCAGTTGTCGATTGCGGGTCCCGCTCTCGGCGTCAGCAGCTTCATCCGTGTTAGCCGAGGCAGCGCCGCCAATGGGGGCGAGGTCCCCGGCGTTGCGGAGCAAAAACTCCCGGCGGTGGCGCCAGTGTTTGTCAGTCTCGCCCTCGCAGCGCAAAGCCTCCACCCAGGCGGCCACCCGCGGGTTCTGGCTCAGGTACTCCGACACCTCCTGCGCCATGTTGGGCCTGCAGAACGCGGCGGCCGCGAGCAGACGCTGCACCGGGAGATAGGAGGGGAGCGCGGCGGCGAGCAGCCGTGTCACTGCGGCCTGCACCGGCAGCCTTCCAGAGAACGCCCCTCCGGAGGCCCAAACACCAAACAACAGCGCGCAGGGCAGCAGATCCGCCCACTTCCGCCCGCCGCTGGCTTCTTCCCTTTTATAACCTCGCCGCCGCCGCGCGCCCGCGCGTCCTTCCGGCGCGAGCCGGCGCTCCCAGGACGCTTTGCGGCGCCGGAGTCGCGACGCCGCGGCTCCGTCAGGCTGCGGAAGGGAGCCCGTGGGGGAGGGGAGGGGAGGGCACGGCAGGGAGGGGCGCCGGGCGCCTCCCGCCCCGCGAGGGAGGGCCGCAAGTGGGGCTGCCCCGGGTCGCCCGCAGCTCGGCGGACGCCTGAGCGTTCCGGCTGCGCTTTGTGACGCCGCGCGCTCCGGGCCCGCCGCGGCGCCGGGAGGAGAGGCCAGGAGGCTGCCGGGCCGGGGCGGGCAAAGACCGAGAGGGCTGCGTCCTGCTAGACTTTGTGCCGCGATCGGCCGCGAGGTCTCTGGGTCTCTGCCCGGAGACGCCTGTGTCTGAGCTGGGCCAAAGTAAACAAAAGCTGGCCTCCATTTTGGGGGGTATGTCAGCAAACGGCCTCTCGCGTTGCTTTGAATGCAGACAAGCGAAGCATTCGGAGGGCGTCCCGGCCTATTAACTTAATAACTAAAAATAACGAGGTTAAACGATTAATCCAGTTCCACGTTGCTGTATAGAGTGCAGTCTTTGAAGCTAGTCTTTGCCCCGCAAGGGCTGGGTTGGGTTTCTGCGGTTCCTTAGGTCTCTAGTTCAACCCAGGCAGTACCAGCTTCCTCTGACTTTCGGTTTTGGTCAATAACAACACAACTCTGCACCGATTCCGTTCTGTGTCTGTAGTATTTCCTTAAATTAACAAACAACGTTACTTCAACTGGGCAAATAGAGTCGGAGTGGATGTGCCTGTTTTATCTGTATGCGCCAAATCTCTCCCTCTTAGAGCTATTCTTTTTCCTTCCATTTTTTTCCACTTTACAATTTCCGCAGTCACAACATGTACTATTACTGCCGGCTTGCTTGTTGTTAGGTTTCCAACTCCAGGTACATGTATACTCTAAGATTAATAAATTTGAACAAGTTAAATGATAATGATAAATTATGAGATTAAATTTTTTTCCTTTCGATGTTTGTAGACTTTGATATAAAAATGCTTGAATCAGAATAATCAAGCAAAAAAAGGTTATTTTAGATAAGATCAGATATGGATAACAAAAAAACATGTAATTTATATACATGCTGGAACAATCAAAATCCAATATTATATAAAAACAATATTGCCCACCTTCCTGCCATGCTGAAAGAAACTGCATAAAAACAGGCACAAAGAAATTTTGAACCTTGGGGTTTTGCTTCTAGTTTTGCTATTCTTTTATCCTTTTCAGAGTTAATTGCTTAAAATTTAGAA
>CAUYPO010127644.1:0-19466 GCA_963574435.1 Cheirogaleus major
GAACGGACTGGCCGTGTAGACGCCGCCGCCGCCGCCCGGGCCGCCGGCTGAGGAGACGCCGACGTCCGCTGAGGGAAATTCTCGTGGGGTTTCTCGGGGGAGCTCCGGCGGTCGCGCCTGGCGCCAGCCTGGCATCGTCCCGTTCCGTGTAACCCCGATTTTGCTGGGCGCGGCTACAAACTGAAAAACGCATCAGGGACTCGCTCGAGTCGGAGCGCCCGGTCCTCCCGCCGTGCCGGCGCCGCCCCGCGGTGGCCCTGGGCAGGTAAAGGGCTGCGAGCCGCCGCGCTGCTTTATCTACGAAAGTAAACCGTAGCACTCATTCATAGAAATGGGCGGCTTAGCGTGACACGAAGGACTCTGAACAGCACACACAAGCTACACTGGACGAGAACAACTCATGGGATGTCATCCAAACCACTTTTTGTCTCCCTCTCCCCCGCTACAAATTGGTCAGTGGAGGAAGAGCCTCCCCTGTCCTTAATGAAAGAAAGCTCAGGCCGCCCCTGATTTTTCTGGCCACCCCAGGGGGAAAAAAGCCTAAGGGTAATTAAGTTGCAAATACAGTCTTAATTAGGTAGTTAGATCTCCCCTCAGGCCAGCTTGGACCAACCTGGGGTGGTCGGGGGAGGGGGGACTTTGAAGGTGAAATACCAACTCTCCATCCTTCACCCCATACTAGTCAGGGATGGAAAAGTTCTAAAACATTCTTGACCACCTACTTCAAAAAAATGCACATTGCTCTGGAAATTCATGTTTACATCTGGTATCTGTTGTCTTGGGGTCTCAGCTGTAACCCCGAACTTAACATCTTGCCGCATAGGTGATAGCACACAAGCCAGTATCAGAAAGGCACAACAGCAGAGTGGTAGAACATGTGAGCTCTGGAGTCAGGCTGCCAGGGTGGGAATCCCAAATCCTCCTTTCACTAGTTGTATGATCTTAGACAAGTTAATTAATTCCTCAAAACTCAGTCTCTTCAATGGGCATAATAACAGTTCCCTCTTAATGGGTTATTGTATTAATGGATGTAAACCATAGTCAGTGTTGGGTAATTATTTGTCCACTGCAGTACAGCCTCACATTACAGCTCTTCCACACACTCTCATTTGGCCCTGCCTGGAACCTCCTGGGAGCGGGTACAGCAGATTCCATCCTCACCACTCTAAAGTGACAGCCCTAAGGCTTCAGAGACTAAAAGAGAGAATGAGACCCATTTGGCCGGTAAGTCTCAGACCAGATCTTTTCTTTCCAGTTGAAATGTCCCAAGCTTGAACAGTGTTTCTCAAAAGATGAATTTGAAAACTCAGACATAGTCTCCAGGAACATGCAAAGGCACTGCAAGTTCGTAGCAAACTATTTCATAAAACCAGCGCATGCACACATTGCTGCCTACATCTTGCCCCGTCCCTGTCTAAACACCCTGGTCGTATGTCCTTCTCCTCCACGCCACTTCTTGACAGCCTTTAAACTATCACAGTGCCAAGTGCAACAGCATGTGTCTGTAGTCCCAGCTACATGGGAGGCTGAGGTGGGAGGATCGCTCGAGCCCAGGAGCTCTAGGCCAGCCTCGGCAACATAGCAAGACTTTGTCTCTAGAAAAAGAAAAAGAAAATCGCGAGTAACAGTTTACGTTAATACAGTGCTTTACAAAATGTTTTTCATCATCCATTCCCTGCCTGTATTTATTTTGCTTAAGAATAAAGGGAAGGAGAGAGAAAAAGAAGAGAGGAAGAAGATAATCTCTGAAGTGACTGAAACATAGAGAAAAGTTACCATGATAAAATTGCTCCAAATGAAAACTACGATGCATTTTTCAAGTGTAATTGCCCAAGCCCAGAAAGCTCATAGTTCTGAATGAGGAACAATGTAATTTAAACATGCCACAATGTGAACTAGGAATTTCTTTTATCTGTACAACTCTTTCCTCCTTAACATCACAGTAGTTTTTTTTTTTTAAGAGACAGGGTCTAGCTCTGTTGCCCAGCCTGGAGTGCAGTGGCCATAACTCACTGTAACCTCAAATTCCTGGGCTCAAGTGATCCTCCCATCTCAGCTGGGACTACAGGCAAACACCACTGTGCCGGGCTCAGTCTATGACATTTTGTTCTAGTAGACTGAATGGACTAAGACACTATATAGCACATACAATATATTGATATTATTATATTAATATTAACAAAGAACCAGCATTTTGGAAGCCAGCAACACATATCATTAATAATTTTTCCTTTATCTATTAAACTAAATTAGTTTACTTTCACTAATAATCAGGGTATGATTTTATACAGGTACTAGAGCCAGTAATAGCCCATTTCATGCCTTTGTGTAAATCAGAAAAAGGCACTTCTTCATCAAGATATTGTACTCCCACCTGCAGAAAATTGTTATAATGTATTCCTTTTCTTAAGAACAGGAAACTCTTACCATCTTCTGGGAAACTGTTTTTATTTTTGTTATAAGTCCCAAATCTATGGTGTCTATAATGTGAATGACACTTCTTTAGGTGTGTCCTCCTTGTGCAGTACACACCCTATACAACCATGTATGTATGACAGAGGCTGTGATAATTATGACATTGTCCAGAGAAACTGATGTGCTTAAATATAACTATGTCCAGATAGAGTAGCTTCTTGTCTGAAAATGAGGATTTCATAACCATTAATAATTACTGTGGCTCCCTTCCAAATGATTTCTGAATTCATTTACTGAAGATGTCACTCAAGGATTTTATCTTTGTCTAGGTTCAGGATTCTGGGAGTGGTAGGAGGACGAGCGGGTGATTGAGACCCTGAATTTGAGAACTGTATTAAAATCAGAAGCTGAGAAGCTAAATCAATAAGCATGTAGTCTTTCCCAAGGAAATAGGACAATTAAGATCTTCACCCTGGGTGACCCTTGGCTTTCCTCACCGGGGTTTCAGAGAAAGTACTTCAATGCTCCATTCAAAGTCATCACTGGATCTTTATCCACACATTGGCAATGAGAAAGAAAGATTCTCTTTGCTTTTTCTCACAGTTTAATAATTTTATATACAAGCCTTGGTTTTAAAAATAGAGCATGATGATTCTCAAAGTAAACCATCTCAAAAAGACAAAACCTACCATCTTCCCAAACCATTCCCACTTTCCCCTAGCACTTAACAAATTCACCCGTCAGAATGAACATAACATTTCAGTGGAGTGACATCTAGTTCCTCACAAGGAAAATGTTGAAAAGCCCAGGTAAGTATAACATTAACTCATTTCCCAACATTCTGTATTGTAATATCATAAATATTTAGAGGACATTACCTCACCATCTTTTAAAAAAAATACAGTTGACCTTTGAACCACGTGGGGATTGGGGCACGCCCCTCAGCCGAGAACCCTGGTATAAATGGACCCGCAGCTCAAGCCAAGGCTGTTCAGGGGTCAGCTGTGCTGTCAGGTCACTGTGATTCTTTGGACCATGCTTTGGGGATCACAAACAAAGGCAGTTTATTCAACATTGTTTTTAAATCGCAGTCTGGTGATTTGAATATTCTCTCCATCCTTGCAGCACTGTCCAGTAGAACCTTCTGTGATGATGAAATCACGCTCCCCAACGCAGGAGCCGCTAGCCCCCTGTGGCTATTGAGCACTTGGAATGTGGCCTGTGATCCAGGAACTGAATTTTTTATTTGATTTAATCTGAATTAATTTAATTTTAAACAGCCATCTGTGGCTAGCGGCTACCATGTTAGGCGTCACAGCTTGCATATTATATGCTCTTTTGCCAGGAATGCCTTCTTTCTGCCTTATCCATTTGTAAAGCCCCCACTAATGAATGAATGGATGAATGAATGAGTGAACGCGTTACCATAAGCCTCGTATGAAGCTGACATGGATCCAAGATAATTAATGCTGAAAGTATAATGCACTTAATTTCACTGTTTCTTGTCATCAAATATCTTTGTACAATATTTGTTTGGTTATTTGAACATTCTTGTTTTGGGTGATTTGGGGTTGGAAAGGACTTACTGGTTTCTTTTCAAACCACACTCCAGTCTTCAGTGATCCTACTCTCAAGTTGAAAAGCTAAATTCGCATCTGTTATTATCAAACATTTAATTACAGGCTCAAGCAAGTAGAAAAAAATGGACACATTATACAAGGGAATAAGGCTTTTTATAAACAGCTCTTCTGAAAGCAGCAAAAGGAAAGCCAAAGTGATGGAAACTTACTCTGCACACACAGCACACAACTGCCCTTTCAGACATCGGCTTTGGCGCAGCACGGAGGCCTTGGCTGCAACAACAGTGCAGTGTGTGAGGTTCATGAAAGAGCCAACCTGTGCTGGTTTTGGAAGAAACCTTTCACATGGGCCTGCTCTGCTCCCAGCACAACAGGTCACCTGGGCTGCAATTAGAACGTACCGAGGCCAGCTTTTACTATTTTCCTTCCATAAAGTGGCTTGAACATTTATTAGAGCATTTTTCCACTTTTCTTTTTTGCCCGCTGCCCTATTCCCTCTGTAAACAGTGATCTTTGAATACAGATTTGTTACTTTAAATCTACAGCACTCTACTGATTCTTAAAAGTGAGCGATTTGTGTGAAGAGGAATCTTGCTTTTGCACCTGAACTAAAATATCAATAAATGCTAAGGAACTCTCCCTTAACATTAGTTAAGATCCCTGGGTCAAATCAGCAGGCAATAAAGGGATGGGGTAGAGCAGTAGTCCTGACAAAGGAAAAGAAGCTGGAGGAGGCCAAAGACTCAAAAGCAGGCAGAGCTGGGAAAAGCCACGCCCAGCCTCTCCTTCGCAGGTGGCAAGACACAGTCCTAGAGAAGAAAGCAACTTGCCCAAAGTCACAGGATGATTCAGGAGCAATCCTGGAGGGAGAACCCAGGGTCCCCGACTCTTGCAAAGGTAAGCTCTCCTGGGCCAGTGTTTCCTACCTCAGGACCCCTAAGGCAGGGCAGGAGAAACGCATTTCCCACGTTGGGTCAGGAGGAGACCCCCTCCAAACTTAACATTTCATTGAGAAAAGGTTTTTTCAGTCTTCTCATTTTCTTTTCATGATTGACAAAGCTAAGACCATAGAGAAGATTTATTCTACAGGTCCATGGAGGATGCCAAGAAATAGAAGGCATGAGCTTGTCTCCAGAAGCTTAGGACAATATTAGTGATGAAGATGACGATGAACACGATGATGTCTTCTGAGAGGCGGGAGGCAATGCAGACTCGATTTCTCCTAACATGACTGTACGGGTCCCAGCATCTGCAACCAGCGAGGACAACTGAGGTACCAATGTACCGACATGAGAACTTCACGTGCACAGTGAAGATGGCTCCCTGACCCTGCGGCATGATGCTTATACAGGGCTGCCCATCAGCCCAGAAGCCACAGACGTCGCTTCCCCCAGAGCTGACCCTCTAGTTTGGATCAGGTTCTTTGCTTGATAGGCAGCCTTTTCTCAGAACTTCATCTTTGCTCCCAGAGTCTTTATTTCTCCTTAACAGAAGAAAATAAGATTAGAAAGGCACGCGGGGTTCATTATATGGAGAGCTTTGAATGCAGGTGGAGTAAACACCTGCGAAATCTTGACAAAACTGATAGGAATAGAAACTGAAGTTCACTTATACTTCGAAAGTGGTAGACTCAAGTGAAAAGTTATCATTTTGGGATGGGAAGTTTAAAAAAATTGAGAGTTATGATAAGATGTAGATAATTCTAGATAGTGACACAAATCAACTCAATTATTGGGCTCTTCTTTGTTGTAGACATTAAGAATTTTGGGTGAGGACAAGGCTAAGAGCACGATTGTGGCATTTTAGATTGAAGTGGAAAGAATGATCCAAGACAGAAACCAATGAAATGAAGAAAGAACAGGCACAGGCAGCTGACTGCTTTGTGCTGACTGCATGACTAGCATCCGGGGCTGACTTGTAATCAATGTCAAGTTTATTTTTGTAAGTGCCTTTGACATGGGTCACTTTATTAACAAGGGCAAGAGCTTGCCCTTCCATCCTTTAAGTTGTGAAGGGTGCTAAGTCCTTATCTATCTGGCCTAATTCCTCTTGGACAAGCAATACGCTATAAAATTAAGTGTTGCACTTTAGTGAGTGCTCTCTCCTTTTAAAATGGAATTTCTTAGGTAAAACTGTGCTTTAGTTTAGACGCTATCTTTGGGGCCTGTGATAGTATAGGTACAACTTGAAATGCCTCATGCTTTCTATATACTACACGTTAATTCTAACTTGTTAGTGGCCATGGTTAAGGTTACTGTGTGTCCGTAGTTAACGTCTGTTGTCTGTCCTCCTCTCTGCTTATTCAACACCTCCACTTTTCTGAAACCTTGGAACCTCCTCCATTCCCCTGACTCTCAGCCACCTCCAGCCACCTCTTTTGCATTCCTCACCTCTTTTTACCAGATTATTTCCATTAGTATTAAACCATGCTTGAATATCTTCCATGAAGGGTTCCTCTTTTGCAAAACCTTTAAATATTAAGTATCCAAAGCTCAGTTCTAGGCTCTCTTTTCTTGTCTATGACCTCCCTCCTTGCGAGCAATCCCACTGACTCCTAGGCTTCAAATCCATCTATTTTAAGAGCCAGTGACTCCCAAGTGTACATCACCAGATGGAATCTTTTTTCTGAGCTTTATATCTTTATATACAATTGCCTACTCAACATCTCTGTGTGCATATTTTACAGGCATCTGAGACATGTTCAAAAGTAAACTTATTTTGTTACTCAAAGCTGCCTCTTCTGGCCGTGCATGGTGGCTCACGCCTGTAATCCTAGCACTCTGGGAGGCCCAGGTGGGCAGATCACTCGAGCTCAGGAGTTCGAAACCAGCCTGAGCAAGAGCGAGACTCCGTCTCTACTAAAAATAGAAAGAAATTAATTGGCCAACTAAAAATATATAGAAAAAATTAGTTGGGTATGGTGGCGCATGCATGTAGTCCCAGCTACACAGGAGGCTGAGGCAGAAGGATCGCTTGAGCCCAGGAGGTTGCTGTGAGCTAGGCTGATGCCATGGTACTCTAGCCAGGGCAACAGAGTGAGACTCTGTCTCAAAAAAATAAAAATAAAAAAAAGCTGCCTCTTCTCTAGTATTCTCCATACTAATAAATAGCACTAGCTTTCATTCCATTACTCATGCCTAACTCAGCGTTCATGCTTGTTGCTTCCTTCCCCTTCCCCCTCAAATCTACATATAATTTATTACAAGCCCTGACAATTCAATTGATAATTATTGAGAGCCAACTATTTTCAGGTACTTTTCTAAGAACTGGAGATACAGTCGAGAACAAAAAAGACAAAAATTCCTATTTTCTATGGAGCTTATATTTTAGTAATGCAAGTTACATGACCCTAACAGTTTGTCTGGCAATAATAAGCATGTGTTCAGTAAATGTTAGCTGCATTACAACATTTAAAATAAAGGTGATTGACCACTCCCTGGCTAAGTAACTGTATCTTGCTTAAAGAGAAACCAAGTTGAAAGAACTTAAATTTATTATTATTTTGAATTTCATATGTATATATATATATAGAGAGAGAGAGAGAGAGAGAGACTGGAAATTTATAGCCTGGAGACCCAAACAGATTATGAAAATTTTCTCTATCAAAGTGCAGTAACTTGAAAGAGGGGCTCTACAGTATTCCCTAATTAATTCAAATATTTATTGAACATCTGCTATGAGCTGGGCACTGTAGATTCTAGCCAGAATTGTGTTACAATTTTACCCTACTTGCTAGCTAACATCCAGCCTAACATTTTCATGAACACTGGCAGAAAATACCTGGGTAATAGCCAAAGGACTTTGTTATTCAAGCACAGCAGGCAGCCTGGGCTTCATCTTCCCTTTGGTTCCCTGGTCCCCTCACCCCAGTACTGTGGGGGCAGCCCAGGTGGATGCTGCACATGTGATTGGTCTGTGTTACAGCATGGGAACCACAAGTTTAGGAAATCCCATTTTTATAATGGACTGCAAGTCATTTGCTCCTGAGGGCGACATTATCTTCATTATACTGGACAGCAAAAACCTGTCTTTTGATCCAGAGGGAGACAATTACCTTAAACTTCCAAAGCTGTTTCCTATACATCTTTGAAAAGACAGTTGTATTAGTCAGGGTTCCCTACAGAAACAGAACCAATAGGAGACAAAGAATTATTTTCAAGAACTGGCCTGTGCAGTTTTCCAAGTCCAAAAACTGCAGGTCAGTCTAGAAACCCAGGAAAGAGCTGATGATTCAGTCAAGAGTCTGAGGGCAGTCTGGAGGCAAATTTCCTCAGAGGACATCCCTCTTTTCTTTTATGACTGTCTACTGATTGGAGAAGGCCCACCCACGTTATGGAGGGTCATCTCCTTTACTCAAAGTCTACTGATTTAACTGTTAATCACATCTGAAAAAATACCTCCATAGAGACATCTAGCGTAGTGTTCTGACCAAAAATGAGGTACCCAGTTCACACATAAAATTAATCATCACAGACCCTGGGCACTGTGGCACACTCCTGTAATCCTAGGACTTTGGTTGGCGGAGGTGGGAGGATCACTTGACGCTAGCAGTTGGAGACTAACCTGAGCGACATAGCAAGACCCCATGTTTACCCTCCAAAAATTATCAGGGAGTGGTAGCCGGTCTCTGGTCTCAGCTACTGGGGAGGCTGAGGCGGGAGGATCCTTTGAGCTCAGGAGTTCCAGGACGCAGTGAGCTATGATGAGGCAACTGCACTCCAGCCTGGGCAATAGAGTGAGATCCTGTCTCAAAACAAAACAAAACACAACACAAAACCAAAAAAACACATCGCAATAGTCCAGAACAAAGGTAGTCAGTGCCTCTACTCACAAGACCTGGGAAAGTGCGAGACCCATGGAGAATCGTGTCTCAACAAGGACTTTTTTTTTAAAAAACCACACCGGGCCCCAACACGTACTTATTTTTAAAAACTCATTTATCACTGGCGTCTTTAGACTTCCCAGAACGCCCTCCCCACCCCCACCCACATTTACCTTTAAAATTTGAGACACAATTTAATGAGCGATTAAACGATTATGAATTTAATTCTTTATTCATACTGCGTTTATTAAGCGTTGCCCTGGTTCTAGGTGGTTGAGGCAGTGGTTCAGCCCCTGCCGTCCAAGGCGCTCGCCGCCGTCTAGGGAGGGAAACCGACAACACTCCGAGAGCTACAAACACAGGGAGCGGCGGGAAAACTTCGCGCCCAGAGCGCGGGCTGGAAGCGGGGACTCCCCAGGCCGCATCCTCTGCGCGCAAAAGTGCAGAGCGAGCAGGCGAGTCAGTGACCGCACGGAAAACGGGTTCGAGGCTCCCACGGTTGGTGTAGCGGCCGCGGGAGCTATTTCACAGCAGCCAGCTCGCACCCTGGGCCGTCGCCTCGCGGGTGAGTTCATCAGGCTCCTCCTCCTTCTCCCCAGAGGCCGCCTGAGCCCCCAGCCCGGCACTCCCCACCGCCGCCCGCCAGGGCCCCCTCCCGCGCAGGCCCCTCCCCGCCCCGCAACCTCCCGCCCCCCGCGCTTCCGGCCCCGCCCGCACCCGCGCGGAGGACTGTGGGAGCGGCTTCCTTGGATGCGCGCCTGGCAACGGCTGCGGCGTCGCGCTCCGGCCTACGGAGGCTCTGGGTAGATTCCGTCAAACGCCGCGTCTTCCCCGGAGTCGACTTGTGGTCGCCCTGCTCCCCTCAGCGCGAGGTAGGAGAAGGGACCGGGGCCGGGGCCGACCGCCACCTTCCCGCCGCCTGTGTCGGGGCGTCTGCGGCGGGGCCGCGAGGGGACTTGCCCGCCGCTCCGACCCTGGCACCTGTGGCTGAGCGCGTCCTGGAGGTGCCCGGGTTCGTCCGCTCCGAAAGGCGGGCGACGTTTCTCGCTCAGCGGTTGCCCAGCCTACAGGCTTTTCTTGCACTCTGGACGCGGGTGGGCGTTGCTGTTCCCCTGGCGTGGCTGTCCCGAATCCCAGCCCTTGACGGGGACCTCCAGACCCAGTTAGACCTTCGCACCAGCTCTTGAGGGTCGCAGCGGGTAGGGTGCACGTTCCTCTTCAATTTTTGTTAAGTAAAGCACTTGAAATTGCCAGACAAAAGGTTGAATCAGAAGTGAAGGTAAAAGAACACAACAGAATGCATAAAGCACGTACGTACTTAGCCGCACAAAGAGGAAGAAAGTCCAGACATGAAGTACTCTTTTCCCAAGATTCTTTCTAAGCCTCAAATTACCTATGTTCTTTTACCAGTCTAATTTTATGATTGTGAGCTTTTGAGAAACTACAATAGGCATTTTGGAAGTAGACTACATCACAGACAGCAGAAAAGTATAAAAAAGTAACTTTGGCATTTAAAAAAGATTTTACTGACATTTATGTTAAATATAGGTGGCATCATCCCCAAATTATTTCAACGCGAGAGGCTTGTTATGCATATAAGCTGCTGTTCGAATATTAATAGCTTAGAGAATCCAGAAACCTGGGTTGTAACGTTGTAACATTTGTTCTGCCACCCATAGATGTTAGCCATGGGTGATTACATTCACCTTTCTTGGCTTCACTTTCCACATCTTTAAAATTGTATGTTCCAGCAGATGTCTGTTCAGCTAACGTCTCTTGCAGGTAAAACCTTTTTAAAATCTGTTTCCAATCTAGCTGAAAGGATCTCTAATTCTAAAAGTTGCTTGTTTTTATACCTCATATATGCTAAACTGACTTAAGTAGGGCTCACAATCTTGTTCTTGTGTAGCATAGTGGTTCTCAAAGTGTGATCCCCACCCCGACAGGATCAGCATCATTTGCAAACTTGTTAGAAATCCACATTCTAGTTTTATGTGGTAGCTCAGGGCTGTGATCCCAGCGACTGGGGAGGCTGAGGAAGAAGAATTGCTTGAGCCTAGGAGTTCAAAGCTGCAGTGAGCTATGATCATGCCACTGCACTCCAGCCAGGGCAACAGAATGAGACCCAGTCTTTAACGTAAATAAACCAAAATCGACATTGTAAGGGATGCAAGTGGTGATGATGTGTCCCCCACTCAAGTCTTACTGAATAAGAAACACTGGTGGCTGGGGAGCAGCAATATGAATTTAATAAACCTTTAGGTTTCTGATGTATGCTAAAGTTTGAGAACCACTGGTTTAGTATTATCTGAGCTAAAGCTTTTAATTAAAAATATTTTATATGTCTTCTACAATTGACATTTAATACCTTTTGGAGATAATTTGGAATGACCATTTCTATCTGATTGACATTTGCTCTCATACTAGGGAATTTTCATCTTCAAAAAGTAATGAGAAATTAACTGAAAATGGATCAAAGATATAAATGTAAGAGCTAAAACCATAAAACTCTTAGAAGAAAACATATGTGTATATCTTCTTGACATTAGATTAGGCAGTTGTTTCTTAGATGTGATACCAAAAATACATGTAACCAAAGAAAAAATAGATAAATTAATTGTACACTATCAAAATTAAAAAATTTGGTGCTTCAAAGGATATGACCAAGAATGTGAAAAGACAAGGCACAGATGGGAGAAAATATTTGCAAATCATATATATAGGGTCTAGTATCCAGAATGTATAATGGATCCTGTTATATAAGACAACCTAGGTTTTAAAAATGGGCAAAAGATCTAAACATACATTGTTCCAAAGAGATATATAGCCAATAAACACACGAAAAGATGTTCAGCATCATTAGTCATCAGGGCAATGCAAATAAATACCACAATGAGATACTATTTCATATCTACTAGAATGGCTATATCAAAAAGGAACAATAAAAAATGTTGGCTAGGACATGGAGAACCTGGAACCTTTACACATTGCAGGTGGGTGTGAAATGGTGTAGCCACTTTGGAAAACAGTCTGGCAGCTGCTCCAAAAGTTAAACATATGACCCAGCAATTCCATTCTTAGGTATATACCCAATGGAATCGAAAATAGATATCCATGTTAAAATTTGTACACAAATGTTCATAGCAGTGTTGTTCATTAAAGCCAAAAAGTAGAAACAATCCAGATGTCCATTAATGAATGGATAAGTAAAATGTAGATGTATTATTAATATTTAGCCATAAAAAGGAATTAAGTACTGATATTTATTACAACATAGATGAATCTTGAAAACATCACGCTAAGTGAGAGAGGCCAGGCACAAAACCCACATATGTGTGATTCTGTGAATATGAAATGTTCAGAATTGGCAAATCCGTAGAGACAGAAAGTAGATTAGTGGTTGTCAGGGACTGGAGGAAGGAAGGAACAGAGAGTGACTGCTAAAAGGCCCCAGGTTTCTTTATAGGACGATGAAAATATTCTAGAATTAGATACTGGTGATGGTGGCACAACCTTGATAGTATACTATAAACCATTCAATTGTGCACCTTCAAGGGTGGATATCATGGTATGTGAATTATATCTCACAAAAGTAATGTTTTTCACTTTCCTGTTCTGACCAAGAGCTCAAAAAAGTAATTTTATTAGTATTGTAAATATATATAAATAATTTTTTAAAGTATATAAGAAAACATAGATAGGAATTATAGAAGCCACATATTTGGTATTATGTTGAAACTTTCTTAGGAATTTACTAGCACACATGAAATGTACAAGCTTTAAAATACATGTATATATTAATATTTTAAGATAGACCAAGTAATTCAATACTACATTTCTTGGATAATTACCCCTCCCCCATATTCCACCCCCTAAATTACCTAAAATATTGACTTGATTTGAATGATACTTCTGGGGATTCTTGCCAGATTCTCTAATAATTATTACATTTAGAGTATATGTATACAGTAGTTACATTTCTCCCATGCTTCTGTTGAAGTCCAAATAAAATGTAGAGGCCAGATGTGGTGGCTCACTCCTATAATCCCAGCCCTTTGGGAGGTTGAGGTTGGAGGATAGGCGTTCAAAGACTAGCCTGGGCAACATAGCAAGATCCTGTCTCTAAAACAAAAATTTAAAAATTAGCTGGGCGTGGTGGTACACACCTGTATTAACAGCTACTTGGGAGGCAGGAGGATTGCTTGAGCACAGAAGTTTGAGGCTGCAGTGAGCTATGATCACAATAGTGTACTGCAGCCTGGGCAATAGAGCAAGACTCTCTCTCTAAAAAAGAAATACTTAAAAATAAATTTTTAAAAAGTGTAGAGAAAATTTCTAAATGTAATGTTTTATTTGGGAAGAAAGGATTGCGATTCAGGGTACACACAGACTGGGTCATCTTCAGTATATCCAAAGAACAAAGAGGAGGTTGGAGTTTTTATCATAAGGAGAAATGTTACCTAGTACTCTTTGTGAAAGTTCATTGGCACTAGTGAGTTTCTGGGAAACTGAGGCAGATTCCGATTGGTGGGCAATGGAGATAGGCTAAAGTAGTCCTAGAGTTGCAGCAAGTTATATCAGCAGCTATAGATAAAACTGGTGTCAGGGTGCAATAGGCAGTGTTAGCAGCTGAGAGAATTCCGTTCTTGGAGCAGTTGTGTGTCCTGAGTGCTTTTCCCCCTGGCTTCTTGACTCTGTTTTAGTTGGGTGTGACAAGAATGACCCAATTCGTATGATCAACTTTCACACTTCTATTTTACTTTACTTTGACATCTATTTTATTCTGTCTTACATTCTTTCTCAACATTTCATTACAAAAATTTTCAAATGTGCAGCATAGTTTAAAGAATTTTACAGTGAATGTTATACCTGCTCCTTGATTCCACCATTAGCGTTTTTCTACTCTTGCTTTGTCACATATCTGTCCATTTACCTATCCCTCTATCCCCTCTATTAATCCATCTTATTTTGGGCATTTCAAGGTAAATTAAAGATATTAAGTTTTCCTTTAAATGCTTCAGCATGCATGTTAATTATAATTGGATATTTTTTACAGTTTTTTCTTTTGAGATAAAATTTACAAAGCAGAAATCTCAAGCATGCATTTGCTGAGTTTTCATGAATGCATACACCTGTGTGACCCAGACCTCTGCCAAGATATAGAACATTCATCATCACCCCAGAAAATTCTCTCATGCCCTTTTCCATGCAATCGCTCACCCTCAGCCCCAACAAGCAACCACTGTTCTGATTGTTTTCTATCCTAGATTAGCTTTGCCTGTTCTAGAACTTCATATATACGAAACAGTGCATAATGTACAGTTTTATGTAAAGCTCCTTTCACTTGGCATAATTGAGATTCTTCCATGTTACTAGGTTGGTGCAAAAGTAATTGCGTTTTCAGACCATGAATTTTAAATCATTATAACTAGGCTCAAACGCATCTTTATTAATCAAAATAGGAACCATTACAATCAACACATTTTTGCCAACGATAAAAAGTTTGTTTATTCTTGTAGCTTAAAAATTCATGCTTCAGGATTCGGCGAATTCTCTCGTAAGGCATTTTCTGGTTGTGGAAGCGTTTTCCCTGCAAAAAGTTGTCGAGATGCTTGAAGAAGTGGTAGTCAGTTGGCAAGAGGTCAGGTGAACATGACGTATAAGGTAAAACTTCATGGCCCAATTCATTCAACTTTTCAAGTGTTGGTTGTGTGACGTGTGCTCGGTGTTGTCATGGAGAATTGGGCCCTTTCTGTTGACCAATGCCGGCTGCTGGCGTTACAGTTTTCAGTGCATCTTGTGGATTTGCTGAGTGTACTTCTCAGATGTAATGGTTTTGCTGGGATTCAGAAAGCTGTAGTGGATCAGTCCGGCAGCAGACCACCAAACAGTCACCGTGATCTTTCTTGGTTTCAAGTTTGGCTTTGGGAAATGTTTTGTAGCTTCTTCTCAGTCCAACCACTGAGCTGGTTGTCACTGGTTGTATAAATCCACTTTTTGTCACACGTCACAATCCAATCGAGAAATGGTTTGCTGCTGCAGTAAGAGAAGACGACACTTCAAAATGATGATTTTTTTTTATTTTTGGTTACCTCATGAGGCACTCACTCATCGAGCCTTTTCACCTAGCAATTTGCTTCAAATGCCGAACAACCATAGAAAGGTCGACCTTGAGTTCTTCAGCAACTTCTTGTGTAGTTGTAAGAG
The DNA here is from genome assembly GCA_963574435.1 of Cheirogaleus major. Taxonomy (NCBI): domain Eukaryota; kingdom Metazoa; phylum Chordata; class Mammalia; order Primates; family Cheirogaleidae; genus Cheirogaleus; species Cheirogaleus major. The sequence continues at coordinate 15,025 of CAUYPO010127644.1, forward strand.
GATTAGCTTCGATGATTGCTTTCAGTTGGTCATTGTCAACCTCCAGTGACTGGCCACTGCACTCCTCATCTTCACAGCTCTCGTCTCCTTTGCAAAACTTCTTAAACCCCACCACTGCACTGTACGTTCATTAGTAGTTCCTGGGCCAAATGCTTCACTGATGTTGCAAATTATCTCTGCTGCTTTAAGACCCATCTTGAACTCGAACAAGAAAATTGCTCGAATTTGCTTTTTGTCTAACATCATCTCCATAGTCTAAAATAAATATAAAATAAACAGCAAGTAATAAGTCATTAGCAAAAAAACATAAAGCGAGAAATGTGCATTAAAATGATATATAACATAAACACATTTATTTAAGTATGTATTGGCAAATTTCAACAATGCTAAAACTGCAGTTACCTTTGCACCAACCTAATATGTCATTGGTGCATTCTTTTTTACTGCTGAATAGTACTTCATTGCGTAAATATGCCACATTTTGCTTATCCATTTTATTGATGGGCACCTGGTCTGTTTCTCATTTTTAGCTATTGTGAATAAGGCTGTGAGAAAGAAAAGAAAACTTTTTATCTGAGAAATGAGAGCTGCCTCTAAATTATCAGGCCTAAAAGGGCATGGCAGTGAAACAGCAGTCGTATCCCACTTCCCTTCTGGGGCTAAGTAATTGTCTCTTAAAACTGCTTGCTATGGCCACAGGTATCTATAAATTAACCTGACCATGCTGCAGGCTGGATGCTGTAACCCTTACAGTGTACAGCCAGTCATAATCAATGTTATTTCTGTAAGCCAACAAGACTTCCTGACAAAAAACTTTGTATCATCCCACTCCTTGCCTCCCTTTTTTGCCTTTAAAAACGTTTTTTTGAACAAAGGCCGAACTGAGCTCACATCCAAGGTTACTTGGGTATGAGTCTTCCAGGCAGCTGAACTTATGTTGGCTCAAATAAACAATATTTGTGCCTCAGTTTCTTTGTTTAGGTTGACAGCTGCTGTGAACATTCTTATACAAATCTTTTTGTAACATATGCTTTCATTTCTCCTGGGTAAATACTTTTGAGTGGAATTGCTGGGTTGTAAAAGGTGTATGTGAATTTTATGAAACTGTTAGACCTCTTCCCAAAATTGTACCATTTTACATTTCACCAGCAATGTATGAGTACTCTGGTTGTCCCACATCCTTGCGGACATGATGTATTTTTGGTCTTTTTAATTTTAGCCATTCCGATGGGTATGTGTGGTTTCTGCCTTGCATTTTAATTGACTATTGCATACCTTTCTTCTGCACTTGACACTAAGCTCCATGAAAATCAGGACAACCAACTGTACCCCCTCTAGTGCCTGTCACTGTTCTTTCAATGTTGTAGGTGTGGAATAAATGTGAAACCAGGATAATGAATGAGTATTTTGACAGTTTTGGGAATTTGATGTGAAAAAACATTCAAGGCATAAAAATTTATATAGATAGATTTGACCAGAAAGGTTGTTAACTATCTATCCTTTATTTGAATTAAGAATTATTTCTTCAACCAAGAAGATATTTATACTGCCAATTTTTCATAGGTACAAATGATGCAAAATGTACACCTGGCTCCAGAGACAGACGAAGATGATCTTTATTCTGGTTATAATGACTACAATCCAACCTATGATACTGAGGTAAAAAATAATTTTTTTTACATTGGTCTTTGTTAAGCTGATTTATGAAGACTTAAGGTTTGAGAGTTCAGCTTTATTATGATTTAAATTAAATAAGCAGAGTAATAAACCTAGAAAAATGCTGTTACTGAAGATTCTGCTAAATTCTACCCAAAAAATAATTGCAGTGGAGAGGAAGATCCTGAGACAGTTATGGAAATGAATTAAGATGACTTCTCTACTTGTATTCCTTAGTGCTTGCTATCCAAATGTGTGGCTTAGATCACCTGAAAGTACCTGAACTCAGTTTTTTTAATGCTCTGAACTTGAAATGTCATGTAGTTTTTTTCTTCTTTTAATTTAATTATGAGTATTTTATAGAAAATAGGAAGTAGAGATAGATATAAAACAATTAAAATCATAGAAACTGTCACCATCAGTCACCCAGGGATGACCATTGGCTAACTTATGGTGCACCTTGCCAAACATTTTCCTATGGACATATATGTATGCTTCCATATTTTGGGATAAAATGGGATCATACTCTGTGTACTATTTTATAACCTGCTTTTTGTCTTTCATGAATATCCATTTATTTCAGCAAGTCTATATCTGCTTAATATTTAATGATATGGTAATTTAAAAGATGAAATTGTTACTAAAACAAATTTGGATGTTTTAAATCTGTTTATGTCTCTTGTGAGAGTTTCAGTTTCCAAATTGTAAAAAAGAAACCACACACACACACGAAAGCCAAAAAAAACCTCTCTATAAAGTTACCTTAAACTTGTGTGGGTAAAAAAGTAAGGATGAAAAATGTGGTTGTTAATTTATTTACAAGTATCTTAAGAACCAAATACAGCCAGCCCTTTGTATCCATGGGTTCTGCATCCATGGATTCAACCAACATTGGATTGAAAATATTCAGAAAAAAAATTCCACAAAGTTCCAAAAACAAAACTTGAATTTGTCATGCTGAGTACTATGTTGAATGTACAATGTGTGACACTGTATTAGGTATTATAAGTAATCTAGAGATGATTTAAAATATACCGGAGAATGTGCGTAGGTCATGTGCAAATACATATGTTATATGTATATGTTATAATAGAGACTTGAGCACTGATGAATTTTGGTGGTGGTAGGGTCTGGGAACCACCCCCTCATGGATACCAAGGGACAACTATATTAGCATTTATACCACTTTAATTTAGGAAATCTCATTCTTTCTAGAGTTTTTCTTACAGCTTTTATAATAGTAATATTTGAAGTTTTTTTTTCCTTTGGAGTAAAATGATGGTCTGTGAATTTGAGAACTAAAAAGAAAACAAGAACAAAAATAGAAACCATTCACTTTTTCTATGTAAAATAAAAATCTAGGCAAAATCCAGGTGGGCCTGTAGTCCCAGCTACTTGGAAGGCTAAGGTGGGGGGATCTCTTGAGCCCAGGATTTTGACGCTATAGTGTGCCATGATCCTGTGCCCGTGAATAGCTGCTGCACTGCATAGCAAGACCCTGTCTCTAAAAAAAAAGCCGGGGAGGGGTGGGGAATCTAGGTGATACTGATTATTATAGAAAATTTGAAAGGTCTAGAAAATTGGAGAAAAAAGAAATAAAGTGACATCAATCTTGTCACCCAAAGATCACCTACATTGGATGTACTACCTGATGTTTTGCTGTATTCCCTTTTCTTATAATATACACAGATATTTCCAAACACACACAAATGATTATATAATCTCTTTTGTAAAATTTGCGTTGTAAAATAAGCATTTTCTGAAGTTAGTATAAATCATGAAAACTGTTGAGATCTCCCTGTTCTCCCAATTATAAAAGTAAGACATGCTCATTGTTGAATACAGAGTTACCAGTAATCAGTCTTATCACTCAGAAATAACTACTGTAACATTTTGTTGCTTTGTCTTTCCTTCATGTATACATATATAATTTTCTTTTAATATGCTTGGGATTGAACAAACATTTATTTTTCTGTTTGCTTTTTTACATTCAATTATGTCATAAGCGATGTCTCATATTAAATATTTAAATAAATATGATTTTCGTGGCTACATAATACTGAAAATATATAGTCAATAAGTATTTTCTCATGTTAGGATTTTTTTTCTAGTTTTCCGCTGTTGTAAATTACATAGTGATGAATAGTTTTATGCATAAATAATTTTCTGTATTTTGATGAAACATTTCCTGGGATAGAGTTCGAGAAGTGGAATTAATGGATTGTGAAGATGATCATTTTTAAAGCACCATAGAAACTTCCTATCTCATCAGGTTGTCACAGTGTGGCTGTATGATTTAATCTGGAGCAAATACTCAGAATATCAGACTCAAAAATAAATTACACAGTGAAATGGAAATAATGTTTGGTTTATGCCTGGTTTTCTTTGATCTTAATTAGCTAATAATAAGTTGAATATATAACTGAAATATTTGAAATAATTCCTTAAGATGTTAATAGAATATGCAATTTGTTAATCAATTCACTAAGAAAAAATAACAAAAGTTGTGTTAGTTTGGTGTTTGTAATTGGAGAATTTGTTAACTGCTCTTTTTCTTTTTCTTTTTTTTTTTTTTGAGACAGAGTCTCACTTTGTTGCCCTGGCTAGAGTGCCGTGGTGTCAGCTTATCTCACAGCAACCTCAAACTCCTGGGCTCAAGCAATGCTTCTGCCTCAGCCTCCCTAGTAGCTGGGACTACAGGCATGCGCCACCATGCCCGGCTAATTTTTTCTATGTATTTTTAGTTGGCCAATTAATGTCTTTCTATTTTTTAGTAGAGACGGGGT